>VZTB01017138.1:695392-710496 GCA_013397245.1 Thryothorus ludovicianus | reverse complement strand
AAACTCTTCTCATCTACAGAGATCTGATAAGTTTCCCCAGCCCTGCAGTCAGTCCAGTATTTCACAAAATATGATTTTATGAGCTAATTTATGAGCTGAACTTGTGTTTTGCAGCTACTATGTTACCAGTACCTCAGCTGTGATAATACTGCATGATTTTCTTTGTTACACTGAAGCAGTCATCCCAGCATCCTCACAGCTGAAGGAAACTGGTCAGACAAAGGAAGCAGTGGGAAAAGCTCATGAAAAGCTGAGGTTTGGGGGAACACATGGTCAAACCCAAACTAAGCTAAATAAAAAGATTTTTCTCTAAGGTAGCACAGATCAGTAATTTTCATTATTAAAGCAAGAAAAATAATGAATGAAACTAGTATACAATAAAAAAAAAAAAATAAAAGAAGATACCACCTATTGTGAACCCTCCAAGATTCCCAGAGAAAACTCTGCAGCAGCCCAACCTGACCCTATTTATACTCATCATTAGCTGCTGATGTATTTCCAAAAAATGTACTTAAGAACATGTTCTAAAACTTGAAATGAGTCCACTCTTCCATCCCACAAGAGGAAATTCAATTTGATCATCACTACCTACTAATCAGCCTTATTAAAGGTTGTAGATGTATCTGCTGTCCTCAACCATGATAAATGTCCCTTCTCAGTTCAAAAAAGCAGTTTAAAAACTCTACCATTTCTTAAGTTTCAAGACGGAATTAAGGTCTTCAAACATGAACTTTTCAGTAACTAATTCCCAAGTGGCTACCTGCTGAGAAGTAAACAAGATCTCCACTTTTAAGTGTAAACCAAAATGAAAGAGTTAATTTTTTCTGCTGTTCTGTCCTCAATGTCTACTGCCACCAGCTGCAGTACCAGAGTCTCTCACTGCTCCTGAGCTGTGCCTGCACAGTGAAATGTACTCAGCTTCATACTGCTGACTGAGAGGTACACCAAACATTTTTAGCTCCTAAAATGGAAAAAATAAACACAGATACTGCCTAATAAATTGTTTCCAGGTATGCAATTTTGTACCATGAAAACATGACAGCGTATGCCTTGTGAAAACAAACATTTTACAACTTCCCTGCTATTTTGGGATCTGAAAATTCTGTGAGAGCTGAGGTTTGCCTTCAACAAAGGCTGACCACTATGTCTTTATTGCACTTAAAAAAGAAAACAAGTATAAAAGTAGGTAGCTTTTATTGTTGTGGTTAGCATTTTTCTAAACCCTTGCTCATCCCCTTAAGGATTCTCAGTCACAACAGAAACAAGTAGATCACAACAGGCCATGGCACAAACACTTGCCAACAACAGTCAACGAGACTGACATATTTGTCAGGAAAAAATAAAATCATATTTAGGGAGAAATATGGTAAAAAGAAAAAGAAAACTACTCTACAAAACCCACTGAATTGGCACCTACAAAATAGCACCTCATTTTCCTTTGCATTAAGTTAGCTCCTTCCTCCAGCTTGCAAGGGTATTCCTTACACTAAGTCGGCTACTGCTGGTAGCATCAGATAAACTCTAGATTAGCACTGAACACCTTTTCACGAACAGATTCTGAAAACTTCAGTGCTATTTCAGCTCTCAGGCCACTGTTAAACGCAGCTGACTATGAAAGGCAGCCTGACAGGCAGCCAGTGTTAACCTCCCTTACACATTAATCACACTGTTTTCTTTCAGAAGAGGAAGACACCTTTAAACAGAATCTATACAAAGGGACGATTTAAATGTTGCTAACCAAAACCCTTTTTCTAGCACGAGCATGGCATGTAACTGAAAAAAGAACAAGGATGATATGCAAATAAAAAGTAGCATGTATGCACTATTATTAATCCAAACATCAAAATTATTGATACCCTTAGACTGTAATTGCATAGAGAGATGTCACCTTCATTACAGCATATACCACATCCCAGCATAAGGTAAGATGAATTCTGTGTAATAAAGCCAGAATATCAGTGAAGGAGAGGCCTCAGGAAAGCAGAATAATTAATACATTATCAGTCCAGTATGAATAAGTGATGTTATAACTGAATAGAACTTCTAGATACATGTTGTCACGAAAGCAACAACATTCCTTGTCCCTACAACTACATGCTTATGACCACAGGTCACGTGTTTTGTTAGCTCCAGAAATATATCTCAACTGACTCCTCTATTCCTTTAAATAACAAATGATCAATTTCCTACCGCACATTTTATCAGGACAACTTTGGAGAAACAAAAACAGGAACTCCAAGTAATAAATTTTTTTAAAAGGACTAGATCACTACAACTGTGGAACCACACTTCTTGAGAGCAATTTAAAAAAAAAAATATATCGGTAAAGTAAAAAAAAGTCCAACCTGTCAGTTCTATCTCCCATTATAAAGTGTTGGGAAGATGCCAGTTTTTAAAATTTTACTAAAAAATCCAGAAAAGTATCTCTAAACTTAAGCTGTATCCGTTTGAAAGGTTAAGATGTTTCAGTTTTGGTGCAGCCAGTGTCCAGGCAAACCCTGGTTTCAGTTCAGAGCACATCTCATGCTTAGGCTGCTAACTGTCAACATTAAGATCAACTATTCCTTTTTAAAGAAAGAATAAAAAGACCCAAAACAAAACAAAAAAAACCCAAGCAAACAAACAATGCAACAAATCAAGCAGAACCATCAAGGACAACCAATGAGGAAAACCTGTAGGAATTTTGATAGAGAGGTCCTAAATTTAAAATTAAGCTCCTGACTGCTCTACAGCAACACCTGCTGATCAATGAGGATTTCACCCCTTTTGCTTAGTCTGTTCTTGGGACCCATGGTTAGACCATAAAGGAGGGAGATTGCTTTCTAAAGTTGCTAGAAAATACATACAGATTTTCCAGCTTGCAAAATCTAATTCATATTCTACTGAGTAATCAGGATTCCCCTTCTCTGAAAAGTTAATCTGTAGATTTAGCACCCTAAGGAAGAGCACAAGTCATTGCTGGTTGATGCCTGGAAAAAACTTGTACAGAAAAGAAATGGATAAAATTAGAAATGTGGAAAATTACACTTTGACTGAAAAGGAAGCCTTTTGGAGAACTCTGGCTAAGATTTATGGGTTTTGACCTATTACAAACCATAATAAAATAAAAGCAAAAGATAATTGAAAAAAGCCTGTTTTCTCCTAGTCTAGGTAGATTAATAAATTTTGAAAAAGAAAAAAATATAACTGTCCCAAATGCCTGAGCCTCTTTTCAGCATGGTAAACAAAGCAGGAGAAGCTACATATCCCAAAATAAACTATAAAAATAGATTGCTATTGATTTATCCCTTCATAAAACATATTCCTTGAGAGATGTGAAAATAAACCTAATGTGGCAACTAAGACTGTCAGGATAGGAAGTTTACAATACATATTTTTACCTTGCACTTTACATTTTGTACAATTCAATACTTGATCTATAAACTTCCATTAGCATACGATTAGTAATTCAATTTAAAGCCATCTTTGCACAAAAGCCTTTTTCTTAGGATGGCAACTTTGCCAAGTGCATCTTCAATCTACATGTTTGAATAATTTCTGCAGACAAGTAATAGAGACACTAGCAGTATTAGCATAATCAATACACAATTTACTGAGTTACTGAGACAGAACAGAAATAAAACGTGTGTGCCATTATTTCAGTATCTACAAATGACTGTAATTTCTGGAAGCATCTCTCCACTTCTCCTTGTGGCCACATAAAAACCAAGGGGACGTTCGTACTGCCACCATCTACAGGTAGATATTAAGTATGAGCAGACAGATTAATCATATAGCAGAAGGCAAATTTAAGAGCCAGTTGCAGGGGACGCTGAGTATCCTCTAGCTCTATTAAAGTCAATGGCTTCTGAAGATGTTTCACACTTTGCAATAACATGCCGTGGAAATACGTCTCCACAAGGGTTCAGTCAGGACACAAAATTGAAATTAAAGAAGTTACAGAGAAGTATTAAATTCAGGATCATGTGTCAATGAATCACCTGCTAGGGCTACACCTTCCTCAGTTTTCTTCTCTCCCCTGGGTACCACTGGTGTCTAAGACTCCCCTTTCAAACCCTTCTGGCTGACACATGCCAGCCCGGGATTTCACACCTGGCTGTGGCACACAAGATCAGCAATTCGGTAGGTGACTTCAGGAATTCAGCAAACATTCAGAATGCTTCATAATGGCCTTTAAGATAACTGGCATACAGAAAAGTACAGAACTACTAAGGAAGTATTCTTTTCCGACCAGCTTCACCTAGCATCAACTCATGTCTATCAGCTACTAGCCAGACTACCAATTTGACTGTCAAATGTATATCCTCCCAATGACTTTAGTGTTAGAAGAATTGGAAAAAGAAATGCATTGGCATATTAACATTTCAAATATCTACATTCCAGAACGCCACTGAAAATCAGTTCTGTGTGTAGCCACAACTTCACAAAAGTCAATTAATTATATGCATGAATATTTATATGGTTGATTTGTTTTCCTTTGTGCTGTGACATACCCCTTTTCCTATTCCCCCCCAGCATTGTAACAATATTCTCTTGACATAAGAATTTATTTTCCTTAAAAGATTCCTGTTATGTAAAGCATTCTTTCCTCTTGCATTTGCTTTTTCCAGAAGACAAAGTCCCTCATAGCACTCATAATCTTCACTCCTCTCTTTAGTCTGTCTCAACACTGAGCTTGTTTTTTTCCCCCTAATGTTCTTCTTGTAGAATGACTGAATTAGGAGTTCCCAATTAAACTGCAGTGGTTGGAAAATATTATTCTTATGCTAAAATAAAGTATTTTCCTAGGCAGCACATAAACATAAAAGTAATAAATATACTTAAGTGGAAAGAAATTATGCTTAAGAAATCCTTTGGATATTCTTCCAACCCTTGATCTCAAGGCTGACAGTATCCAAATGTGACAGCTTAAAGACGTCCAGTTTTACATAACACTGTGTGCAGAAAAGGCAGAAGATGCTCTTTCCAGCAGCAGAGGGATAATTCTAAACCCCAAAGCTGGGGAGGGGGAGAGAGGATGTCTTTTTCAGGATAGCTGAGGTAACAGATTCATTAATCCTGTCCAAAATTCTAACTTTGCCTCTATAACCATGCATCCTTTTAAAAGGTTAAACCGTGTGTACATATACTCATATTTCTATTGTTAATTAAACTAATAAGGTTATTTTTTAAAAAGTACATTTCTCCAAAGAATCTTAGAGCTTTTTATAAACTTCAAGTAAATTTCAGTCATCCCTAGGACTCTCCACCATGCAATGTAACAGATTATAATAGATCCCAGAGTCAGATTGAGGACCACGGTGGGAATTAGCAAAGCTAGAGTGTGTCAGTTCTTAGTACCAGGGCCAGGACTTAGACCTGTCCTGTCTGTCTTAGACCGAGTACTCCACCTCCATTCCTGACAATGTGCTGTGGGCAGCCAGCCCATTTTGGGGAACACAGAAGTTAGGAGGCTAAGATAAATTTTAACCCTAATTACCAAGTCCAGTACTTAACATGAACACATTCAGAGTAACTCCTGTCAGTATCCTGAAGCTGTATTTCACCTCAGCTTTCTTACTCAACACGACAAATATGAATTCCTGGTGCTTCTACAGACTGTATTTTCAACTGAAAATACAGTCTGTATTTTCAGTTGAAACAGAAAATAGGAAACAGGAAATTCATTAAACGCTGTCTACAAGTCTGAACTCAGCAAGAGAGAGCAATTGGAATTAAACTAATGTATGGATCACAGAGCCTCAAAGTAACCAACATTACACAAGTCTGAAGACAAGTGGTATAAAGAAGGGCTATGAAGACTTACAGAAAAGGTTACTGTAGATGATCCTTGCCTCTGAAAGTTAAATCATTTATTTATGTGCCTAAAATGGGACCCTTAAATGGAGGACTTTGGGCTATCTGATACTGTTCCAACACTAAAGCGAAATACAGCTGCATGCTTTAGCTCTATCACCTAAAGACATACATTTATCTGAGTCAAAACCCAAACCAAACACTACCTCCTTTCAACTGAGATTATCCCTGATTTATCAGAGATCTCATTCTATTGTATACTAGGGCTCTATAAGTTAATTTTGGATCCCTCAGACTCTCTGCTCTATTCTAGATGACTTTCTATCATGAAGAACAGGAATCTGGTCTACATTCATAGAAGAACTCAGAAGTCAAAAAACTAGCGAGGGGATGCTGTATCTAAATTGTCAGCAGTTCTGTTCAGATGCCACTGAGGTCAGGCAGTACCTGTGGTTTTACCATCGAGGATTTCTCAGTGCTGAAATCAAATTGAAGCCCCACCACAGCTGGATAGTGGGAGATTGAATATTCTCCTACCTGCCCTGGGTTTGNNNTCCTACCTGCCCTGGGTTTGGATGCAGTCTTATGGGCTGGTTCTTGAGAGTTCATATACTCTTCCCTGGCTGCTATAAAAAACTGGCAGAAAATGTGTGGGTTTTTTTTCTCCTCTTGCCCACATCCACTGGTTAGATCACTCACCCAGGATGTGGGTGGCACCAGCTGAACTTTCTCCCCTGTCAGAAGGATTTGTACTCACATCGTGAGCTTCCTAACAAAGAACACTTACCCTCAGACTTGAAGTGCACTCATTCATTGCTGTTGAAGCTACCATACTTCATCTACAATATTCACTGAACTAGAAAGAAGAAGGATTAGCATGATATGTTGTCCTTGTGGCTGGGGCAACATCACAGGAAGTGGGATAAGTGGACTCGAATTCTAGTTGCACTGAAATAATTCATCAGAAGTGGTAGAAAGCACCTGGCAGACCAGGACCCAGGTCTCCCCTTTTTTTTCATGGTACTCAAGCTATTAGAGCCCTGAGTCTCATGCTCTTTCTCACCCTCTTGTCCAGCAAATAATTAGACTTTAGAAAAGGAGAATAGCATTGACAAAAATAACAGGGCAACTCACACTCATAACACAATATGCTGCTGTGTAATGACTGATGTCCTCCCTGTTTGATACAGATAAAACACCTTTAGACAAAGCACAAAACAGAACTCCTGCCTCTCACATCCCAGCAGCGCAAAGATTTTTCCCTCTTCAGTAAAGGAGAGAAGAAGAGCAGCAACATGCCACCTCAATTCTTTCTAGCCTGGGAGGAAAAGAATTCTATCTTTATCTCCAAAACCTGAATCAGGTAGGAGACTGCTATGAAATGCCCTGTTGCACTAAGATGCCCACATTTAGAACAGGGGAGGAGCTAAGACACATTATTATTTCCAAGTTTTTCCTACTGTCGCCTTAAAATAATTTTTACTTGACAACATTCATAAACCCCTAAACACCTGTGAACTACATACTACATAAAGAATCGAAGAGTTTGATGCAAGGTGACTATTCCACTAGGCAACTACAAACTAAATAGAGCAGCAGCTAAGCACTAAACACCTTGTAGCATGAAAGCCCTTTATTTTATTTTTTTTTACCTAGGCTTAAAGATTTCTGACCTTTCTTCATTGATTCACATTTGCATCTGACAAGCAAGTCTCCTACTCAACAGATTCACCAGAAATTGCAAACCAGATCTCTTCCTGTGCTCTAGCTCTTTATAAGTCACGTAACACAATCCCTTCCCAGTCAGTGGTTGCACGCAGAGACCAATACAAACCCATTTCCTCCTCCCATCTTCAGAGTGAAAACGTTACATCAGGCATGGATCTTGACATCCTGTTGTCCTGGAACCAGTGAATCAGAAAGTTCCTTCCTCACAATTGTATTCTTTGGAGGTGGAAAATAATTAACTTCCCCACCCCCTCCTCCTTCCTACTGCCACTGTCAAAAGTTAGAAAGTCACTTGACTGTCTGGAAAAAAAAAAACCCAGCCATCATATTTTAGTGCCAGAGAAAGTTTTTGTTGATCAAAACATTGCCTGGTCTTCCCAAGGACACTGCCTCACTACAACACATCATCCAGTCCTGAAACAGCAGGTATTTTATTTTTTGTTTTTAAAGCTTCTTTCAAAAAGTGAATGAATCAATAACGGAAGTTTGATATGTTACCAAAAGAGTGAACAACAGAAAAATGAAACTAGAAAATCAATTATCAAGGAATTCATTGTTTGAAATATATTTTTCCAGCAAAACACAACATAAAAATAGTAAGGGTACAACAGGTCTCATCTATTTTACAGTCAACCAGGACATTTAGATATAGAAGTGCTCTAGCTTTTCCACATTTGTGTGGAACACTGAGCATCTCTGTGAGAAACTGGAGAGTGGTTTTGCATTCATGTTAGGTAAGGACAAAATTCATGCTCCAGGTTATGGCCTCTGCATGAGAGAAGAAGCTCTCCAAAAATCGTGTTTGGGGCAGAAGGAAAACATTGAGAATCCTCACTATCAACATCCCATCCATTTTTCCTCAGGATAAAAAGGTGTTCTGCTTCAGCCAGCTGTCTAATAAGGACTAGCATTGCCAAATTTCTAAGACTAGCTAGTTACTGATACTGCATTTTTCAAGAACTACAGTAAGCCCATATCACATTAAATAAAGCAGGGGGGAATGTCACTATACTAAGATAGATAGATAGATAGATAGATAGATAGATAGATAGATAGATAGATAGATAGATAGATAGAACTAAGAAATCTTGAAGGACTAGAATTCCTTCTCTTCCAAAGAAAAATTGCACCTAATTGCACCTACATTTAAAAGTGAAAGTATCAGACGAATCAGTCACTGACAAAACCCTCTGCCTTACTCCCATGACACACAAAAAAAACAAAATCAAACCAAAAAGGAGGGGGACCCCAATGAAAACAAGCCTCCAGAATTTCTAAAATTTCATTGGGGTTTTATTGTGCAGCATTGCTAAGTAACAACCCTTTTGAGTACACATTCTATGGATTCAACTGTACAAAGAACAGTTGCAGTATGGCATGCACAGCATCACCCTAGCTAAAGGAAAATCTAAAACCCAAATGTGCACACCCCTGAAGGACATGCATAAGCTAGACTAAATCCTAAAAAGGAGTAGGGAAAAAAATCTTCTACATCCTTTTTCTTAATAATTACACAGTATAGAGGGGAGAAAATGTGTCTGAAACTAAAGGAAAATGAAATGGGGGGAAAAAACCCATGACGAGTATTAACTAATATTCTAAACATGGAAGACAACTGTCCCAGTTCAAAAATTCATTGGAATAGAGCAATTTTGTGCAGTCTTACCAATGCGTGCACAGAAAAAAAATAAAGCAGATTTTTTTTGGAAAGTAGGAGGGCTGAATGAAAGTGTTAATTATAACATGTTGTAATAAGGATACCCCCAAGATCAGCCCTATCTTTTTTGCTACAGCATAGTCCCTAGGCATATGGCTAACTACTCCTTGATCATTATCCTGGCTAAAACTAAAGCTACTGAAGTTTAGGAGACTCATATCTAACAGAATTTCTTTCATCTCTAATAATTGCTAAACTAGCATAATTACTCATACTTGAGGTGAAATAGAACCCAAGTTGTCTAATTTTAAAGCAAAAACAAACCTCACCACCTCTTTTGGTCTTTGCGCATCCATCTTTTGTCAGAGTCCTATGCCAAATGTTACATTACAATTTAAAAGTATTTAAAAGCCTCTCTTGTGCTGTCCAACTTTTACAAAGACAGCAACTGGAAAACTTTAACGTTTTGCAGTAACACTGCAAAATATATTTGAAAACAGACATGTACTTTTTCACAGCACCAAATAAAACAGGCCAAATTCTTTGTAGATCTGTGTGTAGCCCCTTCAGGGAAATATTTATGTATATGTACATATATATGCCACAGTTCTGATTTAAGTGAAACAATGCATTTTCCCAACCCCCAACTAGGACTGATTCTGAGCTCAGGTAGCCCTGCAGAAAGCAATGGAAACTGTAAAATATGGCTAGGAAAAGATTAGGGTATCTGAACTTATACTGTATTTTAATAAACCAAAACAAAAAACCTCTCCAAATATCTTATTTTAATTCTTTTACACAGAAAAAAAAATACTGAATCCATATGGTCTACATAAAATGTTGACAGTTTTCCTGGATCTTTTCCTCATGCAGTTATTCAAAAAGAAATTTTTTTTTTTCAAAACGTGCAAGTTTGAAAATATTGAATCGTGTTTCAGAACAAAGAATTGAGAGCTATTAAAAGCTGCAAATTAGACAGAATGAATTATAGAGCAACATAAAGCCTTTCAAGAGATCTTAGATCATGGTGGATAATGTTATCCTACACATGTTAGATAAGTGACTCCATACTGACAGCTTCCCTTGTTAAACAACTTAACAGCAACTCAGGAAAACAAAATCAAACCAATCCAAACACATCAGCAGCCTTACTAAACCTCTTAATGTTATCTTTTGTCACAAGATTTCACCTTTGTGGAAGCTAGCAGTACAACTAGTAGCTGTTTAGATGTTCACTTCTAATGGTGCCTAACCCCAAGCAGCAGACAATGATGGTCAATATAACTCATGCTGGCCCCAGAAATGACTGGGCAGCATTACTGTAATCTTACAGCTAATCAAGACCATCAATATCACTATGCATTGCCAAAGTCAATGAATATTACTAAAGGTTAGGGATGTTTTTGTTGTTAGGGATTTTTTTAATACATAAAGGCATGCTTTGGCAAGTCCAAAAGAGAACGCTATAAATAGCCTGCGTTATAAAAAGATGGTAATCTTAAATCCTCTTTGTAATTTTTTTTTTTTTTTTTTTTTTCTGTTCATGTACTCTTTTATGTTTGGTATCTTAATTTTTGCCCTTTTTTGGATGGCCAAATAGAAGCCAGCAATTTACTCATGCATCAAACAGATGTTTTTGCTTTTCAGGCCAAATGGAATCTCATGAATTTTTTGTTCCCTCCCTATAAAATGATGATGCCAAAATAACACAGTTCCTGAAAACAGCCCGTTCAGAAAAAGTTCTTTGGACCAATAATACTGAAACTTTAAGTCAAGTTCACAGAAATAATGCCAATACTAATTGCTGGTTTTGTTTATGCTGGATTGATTATAGTCTAATCAGCAGACGATCCCATGACTTTTGAGTCTAGCCCATGCAGTTTGAAAGCCAGGGAGGGCTGAGGCTGCAAACAAACATTCAAACAATTGACAGATACAGAGAAATGTAAAGGCTTCTGTTGGAAAGGGATCTGGATGTCAAATTCTCTCTGAACTATTGCTGCAGGTTAGTAACATTTTTCTTTTAATCCACTACTATTCTACCTTTCTTGGTACTACACCACATAGCCTGCACCTCTGCATGAGAAACATCCTTTCACTTGGAATCCATGCAGAGGAAACACGTCCCATTAAAATACAGATACGTTTGCTCAGTCCACCGATACCCTGCACGAACTGAGCTGCAGCTGTAAATTCATTCAGGATGGAAAGATAACTTAGGTTTCCTCAAAAACAGGGAACATCTTCAGGAGACATCCTGGGCTTGGCAATATATTTCAAGATACAAGCCTTCTTTAAGCAGAGCATGGGCATGTAAATTACAACTGAGAAATGCATCCTGCTCATCTTTCCAGGAACTAACATTTAGTAATTTTATTTCTGCATGTAGAACACAAAATTGCATTGAGTAAAAATTTACTTTGAAGTAAAACCACAGGTTGTTTGGGTTTTTTTTTTCCCACAAAAAGAAATCAGAACTTCTATTAAACATGTGGAGCTATACTAGTTTCCTTGTGATAGCTTATCTAACAACTACCATTTCAGTGATTTTTCATGGGTGACTTTGAATGTAGTAATGAATATAGCCTGGATTTAGCTTGGAGAAACCTATGTTTAACATTTAGTAGAATTACATTTGCATTCAGTTTTGTATAAAGAATATCTAGTTTTCTTTGCAAGCAACTGTATTTTTGTAACTTCTTTCCTAAACAAACTTTCTTATCAAAAGCCTGTACTAAGAGCAAAGAAAAAAACCTCAAGCCCTTCTAAAAGTAAAACCCCATAAACCAGAAAGGAAGGATGGGGGGGGGAAGGCAGTCAGTAACCCAAGTGTGATATCTCCAAAGCATGCCAAGTCACAAAAAAAAGATTTACAACTCATAATGGCCAAGTCAAACAAGATACAAGAAGCTGCTCGGCCCCCCCCTCCCTTGCTTTCTTATCACAGGGGTCTCTGCCACAGTTTTACTTAGGGAATGGCTCTGCCCCTGGATGTCAGGAATTTAAGGAGTCATAACAATTGCCCTTCATTTGCACAGTGCCTCTTCTGGGGCTTGTACAGGAGTATCCTCTCTCTGACTTCTCTTTTTCCACCTGCTTTTTTCCAGCTATCCTCCCTCTCTTCCTCACCAAATGCATTAGGTGATTTTGATCAGGTCAATGATAGTTAATAGATTTTCTTTTTTCCAGAAACTAGCTAAGGAAATGGGATAAATTAATCAGTAGAATGAAATATAGGTCAGGACTGATGAGTTTGATGCAACTGATCCTTCCCCTGCCTTAAAGTACCCTACAGTTGAACTTTAATTCCTCCTTCCTAAAGAAAAATAAGACATTCAAATGACAGTTTTTCAAAAAATTGTCATTTACTCTCCTTTTGAGACTTTTTTTTTTGCCACAAACCTGCATCGTATTTGTAAGAGACAGTATTTGTCACAGACAATAATTAAATCTTATTTTTCCTCAGAAAGATTTTATTATTCTTAAATTATAAGGGGCTTATCTATCATTAACTATGTCTATTTTCTTTCTTAGGTCCAAGCCTGAGATGCAATCTTCACCAAGTGCTAGGGAACAGTCAGACCAAAGTTGGCAAGAAACCAAAAGAGGGAAGATTAAAAAAAAAAAAGGAAGAATAGAGAGAAATAAGTATAAAAGGAATGTAAACAGAAACCAGAGTAATTGAAAAGTGTATTTTCAAGAAATATAAGAAATTTAGTCATTAGCTAGTTCTTAACACCCACCATTTCAAATGAACATTAGTTTCATGCGCTCAATGTGAAAAATTCAATT
Organism: Thryothorus ludovicianus; assembly: GCA_013397245.1. Taxonomy (NCBI): domain Eukaryota; kingdom Metazoa; phylum Chordata; class Aves; order Passeriformes; family Certhiidae; genus Thryothorus; species Thryothorus ludovicianus. Next base: position 697,523 of record VZTB01017138.1, on the reverse strand, counting down.
GTCATTTTGTTTTAATGTATTTACCTGTCTTGTATCAGTATTCCCCTAAGATATAAGTTTCAAATTAAGTTATCAAAAGTGACAGACATATCAAAAATATCTCTTGTATCTTCCCCCCAGAAAGGGCTGCTAAGTACATGACAAATTAGAAATGTAATGTGTAACTCCATATTTTATTTAGATGTAAAACAGCGCTCATGAGTTTAAATAACTCATTTACATACATTCAAAGAGTAGTTTTTCAAATAAGCTGTTTAAAATACTGTTTATTTTTATCTGTAGAACTACATTTTGTACTGACTAAATCAGTTATACTTAAGAAATCAGGAATTTAAATAAGTGCTGCATTGGAGGTACAGTTGAAATTCTCCTTGCAACATTACTTGCAGCTTTTGTTTGTTCACTAAAAATGAAGATGTAATAATTGATGGGCAAACTCTTATCCATGATTTTAAATGCTAGTCTATGCAAGCATCTTTCAGCTCCTCAGATGAATCACATTATTAGCCCTTTCAGAAATCTCACAATCGGACTGCTTTCAGAATACTATTAATCCACTCAGAAACTGACATGATTCAAGAAAAATAAAACAGGGAAAATGAAAGAAATATTTGAACAAAGGCCACCAAGAATGATAACCTACTCCCCAAAGGTAATTACTGCAGCAATAATTACAGATGATGATTGATTTACTGCCTGGTTTTAGTTGAAAAATAGTAAATAAGACTCTGCAAAGAAATCGCTCTCATCTCCATCCTGAACATTAAGTGGTTTTCTCAAGTCAGTAGTTTATTGTCAGCAAATCCAACCTACTCCATCTGAAACATACAATGTTGCTGTTTTCTCATTTTAGCTATTCTCAGGCAACCGGTGCATAAGAAGGCAAAGCCCATACCTCCACATAAAATGGAAGCTGTATCTTTTGTTTTAAACTAAGTGTGATGTTTACAGGAAGATATTTGAAACAAAACTTCTATCTGTAACACATGTAACAAATTACCACGAGTGAAACATGCCCCATGTCAAGCAGGAGAACAATTTCCTCTATTTGCCAATTAATTCTGAACCTTTTTTCGTTTGCACTTGAATACTTGGGGAGGTTTAAGACTACCCCTCAGTTAAAAGTTTTCCTGCATCTTTTTGCAAATAGAGCTAATTAGTCGCTCTCCTAACTGGCTCTGAAACTCTTATGTGCACGTAAATAAATCCTCCCTGGGAAGCTCGAAATATAAACGTGCGCCCAAGCAACAGAACTTTCATTGTGGTATCATTTTTAAAAGGTACAGGGAAGAGCGGCTCGTTTGTTCTTCACAAGATGCCAAACAAAAGCACCACTGAACTGCACAAACTTCGGTAAACTAGATACAGACGGCAGCAGCAGGTAAAGCAGTAAATTCAAGGCACCCTTTATTCCCTTCTAAAGTATCTGAAGAGTTTAAAAAAATAGAAAAGAAAAAGAAAAGAAAAGAAAAAAGAATTGAAGTCTGCTCTAAAGCTCACTGAAGTCCACAAGAAGACTTTGAAAGGGGAACTCCTGGAAAGAGTTGTTTCAAGGGAAGGGAGCGCAGTTTTTTGCCAGATCCTCCTGTGCAAGTCCATAAAAGCAGACCCCGCTCCTGCTTTCTAACTATGAAACTGCGCTGGTTTCCAGGCACTTAACTCCTGGTGTTCACCAGCCCAGCCGGGAAGGAAACGAGGCCTGCCGCCCGCCACGGCGCGGCTCGGGTCACCTCCCCGGCCGGGGCTGGCCGGGCTCTGCGCCCCTGCACCGCCGGCAGCCGCACGGGCCGCACCAGTCGCTCTCAGCTCCGATGGCCTTTCCCCCTCGTCCCCCTTTCCCCTCCTCACACCCCTATCCCCCCAAAGTAGACAACTTATAGATGTTCTGACCTGACGCCACCCAGGCTTTATTCAACTTCACTGCACTGTACAGACCGGCCCGGGAGGAGCGCGCCCATCCAGAGATGTTTATTTGAGGTGACAGCCACCCTCAGCCGCCTTCCCCGCTCGCCGACGGGGAGAAGCCCCTGCCCGCCCAGCGGCTCCCGGCTCCTCGGGGGGTGGCCACCGGCTCCTAAGGGGAGCGGGGGGTGGCGGCCGAGGGCTGCCCGCTCCTCGGGGGGTGCGGGAT
>VZTB01017138.1:674401-689162 GCA_013397245.1 Thryothorus ludovicianus | reverse complement strand
AAAAAAAAAGAAAAAAAAAGCTGAACAGCTTCTTTCCACTGTTCTTTAACAAAGAGAATGCAATACTACACAGGCTTTATTCTTTTTAAGTGTCAAAAGTATGATGATATTAGAAATAGCAATATCAGAAAAGGTGAGGGATCAACCTGAGAAATTAAACTGCAATCAATCAGGAGGACCAGATGGTGTTCATCCAAGAGCTCTGAAGGAACTAAAGATCAATGCAAGTGAGCTGCTAACAAAAATATACAATTTATCATTAAAAACAGCTACCATACCAGAGGACAAGAGAATGGCTGAGGGTGTACCTATCTCTTAAAAAGGTGCTACTGATGACCCTGGGAATTATAAACCAGTAAGTCTTACTTTAGTATGAGGAAACTATTCAGAGAATCAGTAAAAATAATATACTTAGGCAGACAGATAAGAAGTAAAATCTGCAGTGTTTCTGCCTACATTTGCTCAACCCTCCTAGAACTACAGGAAGGAGTTAATTAGTAGTCGATAAAGTAGAACCAGAAGACACAATTAATTTAGTGTTTCCAACATCTTATGGTGAGGTTTCTGAAAAGAAAAACACGGCAGATTCAGAATTAAAATCCATCTATGTTGTAAGTAATGAATAAAAGAGGGAAATAAACCCCCAACATTTTAGAATTATTAGAATTACAATTTTGTCCTCTGAAAGCATTTTATAAACACTGTCGGATTACTACAACTTCCTAATGAGCTGAATATTAGAGGTGAAGCAACTTACCTGTAACCATAAAAGCAAGCTGTGTCAGAACCAGACTTCAGTTCAAGAGCACCCAAGTTCCAGAGCTGCATTTATGTGACTAGAGAACACCTCTTTCTCTAGGTACTGCAGAACAATCAGTGGTCAGTGGTAGCAGGGAAACAGGTTAATTCTGAATTGCCCCTGGGATCAATAGCAGCAATAAAGATGGTTTTGTTCAGCTTATTCATTAGAAAGCTTGGGAAAAAAGCTTCTGAAATAAAGAATGTAAAATTTGTTTTCACTGCAACAGTCACAGCCTGCTTTCTGGTGTTTAAACCCAGTGCCCATTGCTCCAACAGGAAAATTCATGGGAATATTTGGCCGTTTATTAAGTTAACTGACTTTAGACAAAACTCAAAGAAATTTCAGAGAAAGACAGTGAACTAAGATAAAATGGTGACATGATGGCATGCAAAATAAAACAGACTAATGCCAAGGAGTGTATGCTGGAAAATGTTTTCGAGAATTGATGGCTATTAATTAGCACAGTAAAATCTAAGCAGCATTTACTGAAAATGCTCTCCAGGATATTGCAGAAGCTTAAAAAACATACACAAGCAGAGAAGATACTCAGTATGAAAAAAAAGATGGTTAAACATAAAATATTACTGTGCAATTTCATGAGTAATAACTGCATTTCCAGATATTCTGTTGTATTTTAGTCAGTGGGTTATAAGCAAGACACGGCAAACCAAGGAAGCATACAGAGAAATGCAGTAAACATGACTAATGAAACAGGGGAAAGCACCAAGAAGGCAGATTTAAAGGAAGAGAACACTTAATTGAGAAATAGAAAGAGGTAGAAGACTTTTGAAGAGTTTTAGGACCACATAATATTCCTGTTGATGCAGAAAAGCTCAGATGTTCCTGTCTGGTTTCTTGCTTTTTACAAAAAATAAGTGGGAAGCATATTTAATTGAATATATAGAGATGCTTTTATTTCATCAGAATGTGTAGATAAATTGTGGGACTTATTGCTTCTGCATAGGATTGAGGAAAATAGCTTTGGGGCAATGAGGAAGTAAAAACTAGAAAATGAAAACAAAAGGAAGTGAAGAGAGGAGGACTAACTCGTTGTCATGTCCTCCAGTTCCTGAGACCCCTCAGCTGCTCCTGCACACAAAGAGCACGTGGCCAGTGATATACAGGTTTGGTGAAAGGGCATCTCAGGTTGCAGAGGAAGACCTGAGAAACAGCCATCCCATGCAACACGGTTTTCTCTCTAAAACCGTTGCTTTTTCAGGCAGAAATCCAAATAGCTGCTGCTATAGGTCTGCCTAACTCCCACGGCTCAGTCTGAACAGCCCTTTTGGTCTGGGGTAAGGGACAGAATGAGGCAGGAGGGGAGAGTGGCCAAACTTGGAGCCTGACTCCCCTATGAAGCCTAGGACTGTGCTGCTCGACATCCTTTCCAGCCCTGCCAGCCTCTCCACAAGCATGCAAACTGTGCTCCCCTGAGAGTACAGAAAGCAGTGGGAACTCGCTGTGATTCTCCTTGTGGAATTTCTCAGCACTTTTTTCTTCCTTGGGATTTTTCCCGAGAGATCAGAGCATTTAGCCCTTACTTAGCTTTATCAAAGTATTAGACATTTATTTGATTAAGTATAGCATCTGCAGCCACACTAGCTAGGATAAAAATTATAAGGGCTATCAATCCTCATACTTCAGGGCATAAGCTGATCACCAGCTGGGATCGGGAAGAAATTTCCCTCTGTGGTATAGGATTGCAATTAGGTGCATTAGGAGGGGGTTATGCCTTCCTCAGTAGCCTCAGGCATTGGCCAGTGTGAGAGGCAGAGAGATACCAGGCTAGATGGACCACTGGTCTGCTCCAATATGGCAATTCCTTTGTTCTTAGGGCCGAATGTTACTGCTGCTGAGCTGCCCTACTTTGTCATAATGTCAAAATCCAGCATTAATTATAATTCTGAAAATGAAGGAATATTCATGAATTATTATGTTGGCAATAACGGCGTGTAATGCAATAAAGACAAAAACAGTGTCTGCCGCAGAGTAAAAGGAAGTTGACAGCTTCAAGCACAAGGTGGTTTCTGTTTCCAGTTACCCTCCAGAACTCCTTGCACCCCAGAGTCAACACCTTTGAGAATAATGAAGTAATTACAATTTTATTTTACCATATTCTGACAACAGATTTGATTCAATAGTGTCTGCACAGTTCAGACAAAGCAAAACACTCCAACAGTTTGACTGTAAAATGCTAGTAGTTTTTATGTGCTCAAATTTAATCCCCTAAATGGCATGATGGCCTTCTTTTTTAATTTTAAATGAAATTTTCTTCTATATTACTCTGGTTCTGTCAGCATTTTGATAGAAATAAAAAAAAAAAAATCTGATAGCTGCTTTATTCTTGTCATGTTCTTTTTCTAAAGCAACTCTCGGAGATGATTGCAAGAGTACATTAAAGGCATGCATTTTTGAAGTTAGTCAGTTGTCAAAGTGATCCTGAAGGTTGACAATCACATTTAAGACAAATATAGAAATCTAAAAGAAATGCTTACAAGCAATTCTGTATTCTGGGCAATGATTTGGTTTGAAAATGCATCCAGTTCAAGGGTTAAATGAAAGCAAAAGCAATCACTTCAACCATGTTTTTGAAGAAAATAAACCAGCTTGATGTAAGCTAAATGAAGGAGGTCTGTGACTTAAAAGGAATGGACAGATAGAGAAAAAGGTCAGAAGATTAAATTTTCCCTAAGGGAAAAGTCATTCTTTGGAATCATTAACCTCCTTCTAGGTCACTACTGAAAAAAACAGCAGGAAATCCTACTGCTCCTGGAAAGATGGGTGCATCGTATACCACCCACTGACCTAGCAACTCTATGGCAAACATAATTGTGCTTACAAATTCTCCTCCAGGCATGCTTGGTTTTACTATGCCCATTTTAAAGCAATATGATCTTTTAGCTGAACTCCAAAGTGTATCTATAAGGACAATATTCCAGGGGCTTGAGATGTTAAAAAGAAGGATCGCTTGCTTGAATGTCTTTTTTTTTTTTTTCCTGAGCTGAGAGAAATCTAGAAGCAGAGTTTTTGAATTTGAAAGTTGGTCAGTGACCTGTTTTGCCCATTAATTTCTCTTTAGGACTGAAATTAATCATGGTCATTGTTGTGATGCATTTTGGTGACTTTTACACCCTAAAGCACTTTACTGGGATCAACTGTATGTTTCAAAGTATCATTTTCTCTCAAAAACCTGCAACAGAGTGTGTTTTCAAGGTTTCATTCAGCTAATTCAGCTAATTCTGCTGCCTCCTAGAGAAGTCAGGGAGTAAACAGTACACCAAAGAAGAGGTTGGGGTCTCATATAAGTCTTCCAGAATGCATTTGGAGGATGTTCTGTACCATTTATCAGACAATACATAGATGAACAGTGTGAGTCTGACCCATATCAATGGAAACAAGACTTTGGTCATGATCAAGCCTCAAAACAAGCGAGGGAAACTACCTCTGGTCAATTTCTACCACAATATCGTGTAGAAACGCTCACATCTTCATTGAAAAGTGGCCTCTTTTTCTTCCTCTCTTGCCACAGAACTCTCAATCAACATAAATGCAAATTCATATTTGCTTTTGATGGAAGCTCCAAATCCATCAAGAATTGGCAAGGCAGGAGGTTGCCTTTAGCTCTGTAAAGTCCCTTGTCTACTTGGAGACTATAGGCAAAGCTTGTATCCTACTTCAGAATCAAAGACTTAATCTTAAGAACTTGTATTACTGGAAAAAATTCTGGCAACTATCTTAAAATTCCTTGTCTCTGGTCAGCCAATTTCTTTTCCTAACAGAAAGGCATATTCAGAAGAGAATTTTAATATGGAGAAAAGACTTCAGCAACTTAGAAGGATGTTACACACTAAAAACTGAAAATTTTGGATTGTCTAAGAAGATATCTCAAATGTCAGACCTGCTGGATGAACACTGAGCAATGCTTTTTCTTAATTTGATGTTGTCTCTTTCCATTCCATTTACATATATGAAGTGAAAAAAGAAAAATACACAGAAACAATCACAACCAATTGACTGCCCTGGAAGCAGAAGGTGTCTTGATTAGCTCAAATTTATGAAACTGTGCATTTCATAAAACGTCACTTTTCACATGTAAGCAAGATCTTTGAAGATTTCAGAAGACAATGACATGAGCCCTGGAGAATAAAGGCATTGAAAGAAGTAGCTAAGAGAAAGACAAATAAAGCATAGTTTGTGGAAATTAGCACCCTTTACAAAGCCTCAAATAGGACAGAATCACACAGCGTGCACATTCTTCATGAAAACGATGATTTTTAGTCATGTTCACACGACTGAATAGCCAACGAGCAAAAATCTCTTCCTGAATGTTAGCAGCTCAATTACCTAATGTGAAGGAGTTACAGGGGTAAGAATTTCCTGATATGTGCAAGGCAAGAAAATGAATAGTATGGCTCACTTGTTTTCTAGCCAAAATGCTTTTCAGAGGCAGGAAATCAAAAACACATCACAGACCTTGCGAGGAGACTACACACATTCACTCTGCCGATATTGGAGCCTGTCAGGAGGCTGTCAGGCTCAGGGAGACACAGCTCCCTAAAGCTGTGCTTCCCCACTGTCTCCTCCCCAAAAGTGTGGGTTTGGATCAGACTTTGCTAGGAAGTAGTGAGGAAATATCACAGTGTTACAGCTGCTTAGACAACTCCCCAAATTCAATACAAACAGCGCTCCCGAAACAAAGCGACCAAGGAATGTTGCAGCAGAGCCCTAAGCTGAGCAGCAAGATGCAAGATTTATTATGACACAGTGCAGGGGATATCTGAAATGGAAGTCAAAGCATTAATGTGTCTTTGCCTCCTCTCCCCATTCCTGTCTTCTCTTTTCTTTGTAATTCACATATGTATATATAAATATACATATAATTGCTTATTTTCTCAAGTGACATGGCAGCTAAAATGATTGAAAATTTTAGGAGGTGAGGATTTCCTAAGATCTTTTCTACTTGTTTTTCCTGTGTTCCAGTGTTCCCCACCCACAGGACACTGAAATGCTGAAATTTCAGCAGTTCATATGTTTGCCTGCCCACCTCTTTAATAAAAGGGTTGTGTTTCTTTTCTGTCAACACCTATTCTTTAGCACACATCTCTGTTATCATCCAGGAAAATGTTGGCATAGCCTTTTGGGGGATTTGTTGGTTTTTTACTCCTTTTAAATTCATTTCTATAGCTGGGCTTTTCCTTTAAAGTCCCTTTAATTTCTGTCATCAGTTTCAACCCCAAAGTTCTCGCTTTCGCAAGACAATAAGCTATTTTCACACATGTAAAAAGCTCTGTAAAGTGGAATCGCAGATGTCACATTTACATGTTTATGTCTTCTGTTTCTTTTTTTTTTTTTTCCGTCTGTCTCTCAGTTCAGCTCTCCAAGTCCAAGATATTTCAGTGGAGCTGAGAGACTCTCTCAGTTCTTCTGCCCAGAGATTTAGCTTTACAAAATAAGCAGGTATCTCAAGCTACGTGGCAGCTTTGGTTCCAAGGATAAAAGCAACCGCTGCAAAATCCAACAATGACCCCGTGCACAAATGCTCACAGGCTCTCACACACGTGACCCGTAAACCAGTGCAGTTAATTTTCCATACGGTCCTGTCCCTTTCTGTGTGGAAAAGAAAAAAAAAAAAAATAAAAAAGAAAGAAGAGAAAAAAGAGGCTGTGAAAGGTGAGTTTTTGAAGAAGAAATCCCTCTGAGGCTCCTCTTGCTGAGATTTCCTGCTAGGATTGCAGGGGGCAAGAGAAGACCTGCTTTTGGCTCAGTGCAGTAGAGGCCGTGGGATCTGCCCCCGAATCTGGCAGCTCGGTGGGATGCCGTGACCTCTCACCCTGGTGCCTTGGCAGCTCAGCCCCATTGTTCCCGGGGGCAGGGGGCTGGCCAAGCCAGGAGGGGGGTGAACATCACCACAACTTTTGTGGCTCTGGGAAAGGAGATCACCTCGATGTGGAGACCTGGAAGATATGAGCTGGCCCATATTTCCTGGTAGAATTCAAGTTTTCCAGGGTGCTCTAAGACAGGATCATGAAATTAAAAAGATGGACTCACTGGAAGTGGCATGTACAAATTTAATTTGCCTTCTCCAAGTATTCTTGCCAGCATGTGCATGAGCTCCTGGTATTCTCCCTTCAGCTCAGGGAAGCAGAGAGGCCACGAGTGAATCATTCTACCCTGAGCTCCAGTTACTTGCTCCACTCTAACCTGCCGCTAGCTGCTTCTCAAATTTTTCAAAGGCTTCTAATTTGGCCAGATTGGGGTCTTTATTCACAAGAACAAAAAAAAGCTCATTGCTGTCACCAAAAGTGACACCCTCCTCATACATCTCCCTCCCCCTCCTGCACATCCAATTATCAAGTCTCTTTTCCAATGTATGAGATCTCTAGAGCTTCTCAATGAAGGGTTTGTAATAATTCTTTTAACATGGCAAAACACCACATTATTCCCTAAACATTAATGTTGCATGAATGCGAGACTTCTTTTCCCCATGAAATTTCCTTTTTGATTTTACAAAACAGAAAGTGCAATTTAAAACAATGCTAATGGAGCTCATATCTTCCATGATCTAAAATTATTTTGTGTGGTGCCAATAAGCTTGCTAAAAATGCTTGTCTGAGGAACCAACCTGACCTTGAACAAGGGCACTCAAGCCCTTTCTTTCATGATAGTGTCCTTCTGAGCACTCAGTAAAATAACACATGGTGTTTGGCCATTTGTATAAAGACCAGAGTTCCACATTTCAGATCTGCTTAACACCCTGTACCACTCAAACTCGTCACTAGCTAAATTCCCACCTATTGATATGTTTACATCCTCCCCATGGTGTCTTTCAGTTGTTGTTCAGGACATGGACCATTTTTTCTCTCTGAAGTGTTTCATTCAAGTACAAATGTCTGAATTCTTGAACAGCCTGAGGTATGGGAGCATTTACTTGAAGGAGAAGGCCATGGCACATTCAGGAAGGCAGATACAGAAAAGATAGAGTGGCTGTAGAAGTTTTCATGATTTTGGACCCACTTGGAGATGTGAAATCACAGGGTGTCTGGTCAACAAATCAGATGACCAGGAGAGGATTTACTGAGGAAAGACAATATGGAAATGCAAAATTAACTCCAACAAAATTACATCATCTGAAGAACTATTTTCTTTCTCATTGAAACCAGCATCTTGTAGTTTCTGTCTATGGAAACAATGTTTAAAGCCTAGAGCTGCAATACACTTCAAGACACTTTCTTGATTTCATGGGGTCACTCTACTGTATTTTTTTGATCACGTAAGTTGTAAATTATGTATCTGATACATCCACCCTGAAAACTGCTTTTCAGCAGTTCATGTCAATATTAAATCCTAGCATTACATTCCATGTTGACATCTCATAAAAACACCTCCATGCCCAGTTTTCTGCTTGGGTGTCATTACTCAGTGATCATGAGAGCATGAAACCAGATGCTATTCCAGGTTGGTGTAACTATGGTTTGGCTAAACAAAAATAAAATGGCTTTTCATGCTTATTGATCTTGATTTTTTTTGGCCATTCTTACACTTCATTGCCTATAAGCTCAGTAAGGATGTGCTTTGTAAAAGGAACTGAAGTTTCTTTTCTCAGTGGATTAGACATTTCACATTTTAGTGACTCCCACTAACATTTCCATTCCCCCCCCCAGAAGCAACCCTTTCCACTGACTTTAAAGAAAAAAAAAAAGGATTGATCTTTAAGTAATACATATGATATTAGTTTTTCCGTTTTAAAATAATCACATTATTGCAGACATTTTAATAGCTGTAGAGGTTGCTATGTATTAACATGATTCATGGTCCTTGACAGCAGTGTCTCTGAAAATCCCACAGGAATGCAAAATACAAAACTCCACACACGTTCAAATTTTACTGCCTGCAGCTAAAAGAGGGGAAAAAAACTTAAAACTGTTGAAACCCTTCAACTTTAAAAGCATTAATAGATGGTCCCAGGGGATTAAATCTAAATCTTAATGTGTAAAAATCAAGTTAATAACCACAGAGATTAATATGGTTGCATTTGATTATTGTGATAATGCAAACAATTAGTACTGCTAAAGTGAGATATATTAGCCTCCTACTTGCCCCACACACATCTGCAAAGCATTGGAAATAAATGGAAATAAAACATTTTGCTCTGAAAGGTTTTTCTTTTTTCTTTTTGCCTTTGTCTTATTTTCTCTGTAGCTGACTCATTTTTAAACTATAATTGTTAACATTTTATTTTTAAGCCTCTCTTTTTATAAGACTCCATAAAATTGGTTGCCATAATCATTCATTCCATATTGTCAGCAAATTATGCATTCCTTGCCAATACAAGTAAATAAATAAATCTTCTAGATAAATGACATGACACTTTTTTTCCTTCTTTCTTTTAAGGACAAAAAAATGCCATGCAAATGTATTAGCCTGAGGAAAATAAGAACTTCTTCCTAGTCCACTCTTGGTTTAATCCACAATGCCCTAGGACTGGAACCAGGCATCTAATCCAATCTATATTATAGGTGGAGTTGGAAGTGCCACCTACACTTAATGCTTGACACTTCCCACTATAAAACACTTTTTTCAGTTGCAAATAACTGTGCCAGACTTTTCAGTGTTCGACTAAAATTCCCTGTGCTGGATGAATGCCTCACTTTGATTCATTTGTTGTTCTAAAATTTTAGTGAAAAACAGCTCAGCAATTTCCAAGAACAAGATTATAGAAATTATATTATTTTGACCACATAAAAAAACAAAAAAAAACCTTGCAATCATTCAATCGATTAACTCTAATATACCCATGCCTTGGAGCATGGACATTGTATTTGGCATAGAAGAGGACCTGCCTGGTGTCAAGAATGTGAAAACAGACTGACTTTGGCTAAATGCTTAGCCTTTGCTCAAGTTCAGTAGACATTCTCAGAAATTTGGCAGCAATGTCCTCCAAAGTCCCTGTCTGTACCAAGCACACTCCAGCTCTCAAACTACAGGGTCTGAGCAAAACATGCCCTCATATTCCTGCTCCTATATTCTGTGGTTGCATGTGTTTGGGCAAGGGATGCAGGACTGCAGAGAGGCAGGGGCAGAAACCTGGGATTAGATGTCAATGATTTGGGAGTGTGGAAGGAAGACTGTCATCCTGGCTTGGCAAGAAGCACATGTGCAGGAGGAAAAGGAGCCCAAAAAGGGGGTCCAGGGGAGAAGCTTGATGACTTACTGCCTCATGGGATGGTAGAAGATTGAAAGCAGGATAAGAAACTGGGGCTGGATCTGAGATGGCTAAAGAAATCCATGAAAAAAGCCTGGTGGTGAAGGGAAGAGGTACAGGGATCAAAGCTGGAGGGTTGGAAAGTGAACAGAATGGACCACTGGCTGCTTGTATCCAGGAGGTAGGATGGACCCAAATAATCTGAGGTTACCCCTTATGCACCCAAGAAATCACCCACAAAGTGAATGACTTATTCCTTCTAAGTGCTGCTTTGCAGGCAGGATAGCATCAGCCACCTTCTGCTACCTTGAGTGGCTGAGGTCAACCCTGGAAGGCTGGAGATTTCAGCCCTGCAGCTAAAGAACCATGATGGCACTTCTGAGGGGTTTCCAAATTGCCTTTTTAGAGAAAGCTATAGGATAGTACATGAGAAACCTTTAAAAGCTAAGTATCACACAATAAATCTTTCAAAGTAGGAACAATTAAAATTATATATGCAGGCCTAACTTCTCCTCCCTTTTTTTGTTTTTCTGCAGGATGACATGGGTGGACCTAAATGACAGTTAGGAAAAGGAACAGAGAAGATGAACATATGATGCATTGCAAGGCTGGAGAATTAGGAATAAGCATGCAGGAAGGGGAGGGAAGGCTTCCTAGATTATATATTTGAATGTTGTCTTACACAGAGGAATCTGTCCTTGTCTTTTCCTCACCTGCAATGCTGTGGAAACACCAAGACCAGGCGGTTCATTTGTGGGTACTTTCTATGTTTGGAGAGCTTTTGACTTGGCACTCCAGCAGTCTCCCTATCCAAGTGCCACTTGTGACTCTGTCTGAGCTGTGCACTCATGATACACATGGCTGCACAACACTGAGCACTCAACCCAGGCTATGGTGGCTTAGCTTGGCCCTCTAGAATTAGTGTGAGTGCCGGCCTTATTTAAAGTCTTGTTGCCTCAGCTCCCCTTCTGAAAAATGGGAATAACACCAACCTATCTCTTGCATGAGTGTTGTGAAAATGAATGAATTACTATTTATGAAGTACTGTAATGATGAGTGCCCATGAGGAACAGCCCATGAGGAAATTAATTATTCTATCTTTGGAACAGGGTTTGAATAGTGAGCAGTAAATAGGATGTAGGGCCATTACAGTGAATAATGAGAATGAAGCAGATGAATAGCATCCACTCTGTTCAGTGAATGAGGCAAAGGCTTGATGAAGAAAACAGGAATTGTTGTGATGGTGTGGTGGAAGACCATCCCAAAGTGTGTGGTAGAAGAAGGTAACTCTGCCATATAGCAGCTGTGGAGCGCCACGTCACCGTCACCCCAAACCCTTCCCAGCTCTGATGGTGGACATGTACCACAGCCTAACATGCCCTGTGAGCTCACCTTCCCTCTCCAGTGGTTCCTGATAGTTTCTGAGTCCAGCCAGCCCCAGCCTCCTCCCGTCTGACTCACAGCTCCAGTTTCCTTGCTTGGCCAGGCCCTGACTCAAAAACTGTTTCAGCTTCCCTCTCTTCATCCACAGCCACTAACCCCAGTTCCTATAATAACAGGAAAAAGCACATTCCTAACACAGAGACACCTTCCTCTGTGAAAATCCTAACGCAGCTCAAAACCAAGCAATAGCAGAACTTCAAAAAAGACAAGGAATAATAAGAAAATATGCACAAATATAAGCAAATATGCAAATCTAGGTACATTTTCCAGCCTTGGCAGCAGCTATAAGTTCATAATAACATCAGAAACTTTCCAATATTGATTCAATATGATTTCAGCTCAGTATTTATTTGGAGTGATATAGATTAGAAATTACAATTGAAAATAGGATTTTCCCTTAAAATACCTCAGCAACCACAATCACAATATCTGGCAATCCTTATCCTCCTTGCATAATATTGTTAATACTGGCATGCTTAAGAAAGAGAATTAAAATGCCTGTTTCCCAGCCTTGAAAGCTGGAAAGTAAATATATCTATATATCTATATGGTACACTATTTTTTTATGAAATTACCTCAGCAGTAAGAACCAGTCAAAACCAAATCCAAATGTAGCTCATCCTGATTTCAGGTACACCAAACTTTAAAGAAACCAATGAAAAAGAATCTATGAGTACCTTTTAACTTGCAAGCTCAGGTTGGAAAACATATTTTTGGATCAATTGCCCATTTGTTTCATTACCTTTCAAACCAAATGCCTCCCGAAATAATCTAAGGCAAGGGATAATCCAAGATTTTTCATTTTAGGTGCTGGATTTATGGCTCATCTCTGAGCAAGTTTCTTAAATGCAAGATTTTATAAACTTTAAAATTGTCTGGAAAGGATTAATGACTATTTTGAATGCTTGGAATTAATGGTTCTACTGTGCTCAGTGAAGGAAAGAAACTCAAAAAAGAAAAGAGAGACATTTGTTTCAGGAATGCCTCAACACTACGCAAGCCCTCCTGTGAAAGGCAGGGCAAACCCCCAGCTTTTGGCTAATGCTAATGGGTAGGAGAGCCACCATTTCAGCAGCTGCATTACCCCCCTGACTGTTTGGAGGAATAAATGTAGTTGATTCTAGTGCCATCTTTTATGCAAGTTCCTTGAGAAGCAAGACATGAAGGAGAAAAAGGAAAAAGGAAGAGTCCCAGTTTCATCACTCCAAACTGTTCCTTCTGCCTTGGCAAAGAAATAACCAGAAGGAAGGAAAACAGCAAACCAAGCTGGGGCTCTTTTGTTCTTCCACCTTGACAAAGATAGAGCCAGGAAGAATAAATACCAACCAGCAGCAAGAGTTGTAGCTCATGTAGAGCAGCTGTGCAGTCAGGATCAAAAATCAGGTCTTTAAACTGTGGCATTCTTCTTTCTGGCTGCACACTGCAAAACCAGTGGCACACATGGAACTCCACGTAACCAGCGTCACAAAAGCAGTGCTCACACCTTCAGCATGTGATTGGGATGTTAGCGTTACAGGCTGAACTGCAAATCCATGGAACTTCTTGATCAGTCCTTCCACAGACAGCCCACACACATAGTTACCACTATCCCACTTTTGCATGACAGCCAATATCTAGTGCAACTAAGATGGTCTGCTCCAAGCAGCACATTTAATCCCCTACCCTTGTGAATAAATAACACCAATGATCTGTCAGACCCATCCGCATTTCATGCATTTCACTCCTGTAACACCATCCCAGCAGGCAGAAAAGGTTCATGTTTTGTCTTGGAATCTGTGAGGATGGTCAGAGTCTTGTTGCTGGTTGAAGGATCAGGTAGTCCCAAACAGAGTAGGCAGAAGCGAACATATGTGTTGAAGGGTTTCTGTCTTACTGCTAATGATGGAGCAAGTCTGTTCTGAGAAACTGATCTACTCAGGAACCACTGTTATTGGGAGAGGCTGTAGAAAGACTTCATGGATGATCTGCAGCCTTGATGACCTTTGCTGTGACATATCCTCTCATGACAAACTACAGAAAAAAGACCATTTTGTGACATTCATTTCACTGAATCAGCATCAGAAATGTGTGAGCAAGGGCATGAATGAAGCTACTCCATCATCAGAGAATCCTCACAGGGTGAAAATCTCGGACTCCTTTGCATCCAGGGTGCATGACCTTGGCATCATCTAATCCAGCCAATTCACTAGTCTATCAATCTACACATATAATTTACTTGTTCCACTGCAGCACTGTCTTGCTTGATATAGCTTCTGCTAGTCCCTATTTCATCTCAGCTAAATTCCCATTCTGCTTCCTAGGCTGCACTGAGTGTTGGAGCAGAAGGATAGGATTCTTGAAAATGGCAAACATCCTGAATCAGCCATTAAATTGTGCCCTGGCAGCATAAAATGGCTTGGGTTGGAAAGAACCTTAAAAATCCTCTAGTTCCAACCCCACTGCCATAAGCAGGGACACTTTCCACCAGACTCAGTTGCTCAAAGCCTCATCCAACCTGGCCTTGAACAGTCCAGGAATGAGGTATCCACAGATTTTCTAGTCAACTGTTCTGGTGTCTCACAGTAAAGAATTTCTTTCTCATATCTCATCTAAACCTTCTTTTTCCATTGTAAAGCCATTACCTCTTGTTCTGTCTCAACATGCCCTTGTAAAAAGTTGGGCAAATTTTCCCTTAGCCATTAGGAACGGGACACAACTCTGTCACTGGCATTGGTTTTGGTTTGTTTTTTTTCTTCTCTTTCCCCTTCATTGTTCAAAGATTTAAGGAGTGAGACCATCACTCCTTTTACACTAAGATGCTGATGTTCCCATGGATGGGATGTTTCTAGGAACAAAGTGAGCTTGGCAGGGTGACAACAGAGGTAAGCGGGGAATAAATAAACCAGTGGAATGGATGGATGAGGTGGCGTCTGGAGCAGCAGCGACTGCTCCAAGTTGCTGTCGGTAAGCACTAGAACAGGAGAGCTAAAAATTCACCAGGATCTCTGCTGAGCTGGGTCCTGGGTCCTCAGTGGACAAAGGGACGTGAAAGAGAGCGAAGGCAGGAAGTGCAAGGGTATGGAAATGAGCAGCGCCAGAGGAGGAGGTGAGGGGCTGGGCAGAAGTCAGCGCTGCACAGTGATGAGCAGCACTGGGGCGAGCGGGCAGCAGGCAGAGGCAGCAGGGGTGCCCTCTCGCTTTGCCACAGCTCCGCGGTGCCCCAGAGCAGTGACAGGCGGCAGAGCAGCACAGCAGCGTCCCCCGGCAGCCCGCAAGGTCAGCGGCAGCAGCGCCCCGCCGCCTCCCCGCCGCCTCCCCGCAGCGCCGGCCGGGCC
>VZTB01017138.1:512099-674154 GCA_013397245.1 Thryothorus ludovicianus | reverse complement strand
GTGCCTGGTGACCTGGAAGGTGCTGCCTTTGCCGGAGAGTGGGGACGGTGCAGGAGGTGGCTTTTTTGCCCCGTCTGACTGAGGAAAACCAGCTGGGTTCCCAGTCAGGGCTCCAAGCAGGTTTGCTGCCAGAAACCAGGCATCAAGGGATTCTGCACTGGGGAATTTTGTCAGTGGCTGTGTATTTAGTCAGATTTTCCTGTAATAAAACTACATTTTAGACACTCTGATTTTGATAACATGGGAACTGGCACATAATTTGTGTTTCCAGAGCTGTTTTTCCTGATCCTGAAGGAGCTGCTTCCCCACTATCTTTCATGAGTAAACCTTCATTTTGTCTTTCAGTTTTTTCCCCCCATAATTTTTAACCATTGTTTCCAGTGCCCTTCTCCCTGGACTATGCCCAGCCACAGTGGCCTGGGTTTGTAATTATGGCAAAAACTTGTCTCATGACTAGGCGATGACTAGAGATAATTCCCCAGAAGAAACACCTACAGAAGAATGCCATTTCTGCACTTTTCCTCTCCTTTTGCTTGGATTCATCATGCTTCTGCTCATCCATTGTTTATTATTTTTAACCCTTCAGCAGTATATTTTCTTTGGAAATGAAATAATTCTAACTATTAGAGTGCATTTACAATATGAAAACTGCTGTATTTACCATAATACTCCCTAAAGTCCTAAAGTGACTATAATTCACAAATTAATATCAGCCTACTTGCTTATCTCTGAGTTTGTCAGTAAAAACAGTATGTGAGTCTGACTCAATCTGTATGAACAACAAAGATATCTGAAGCTCTTCCAGAAAAATGGCAGGAGATGTTGTGTTTCTGTGTGATTTTAGATTAAGATGCACCTCCACTGGAGAGGAAATGCAAAGTCCTTCACTCAGCAGGAAGAATTGCTGTAACTCCATCTTTTCTTTTGTGTCAGTTTGCTTCATAGTTTAGTGTCTCAGTGGCAAATCTGGATGATGGCTTTTTTTTTGGTCAATATTTAAGATCTAGGGATTTAATTCTCAAATATTCATGACATAATCTGTATATAATTAAAATAAGACTAACATATTTTCACAAAAGCACAACATGCATTTTAGTGTTTTTCTTGATTTTTTTTTTCCAGATGTCTGCATTAGAAGAGAGAAGAACTAAATGAAAATAACTTATGTACGGTGAAAACTGGACTACGGCATTTTCTGACACGAGTCATGCATCTCCTCAGGGTGAAAAGCTCTTCACATCATAAGACCCATGTTTGACTGTGACTTATCATTTCCAGGTTAGGGACATACTTGAGTTCCTTGACATGCTATAGACCATTTATCATTTCAACCTGTGCTACTTTTGTTTTTAAGCTAACTTCTTAGTGCTAGTGAATTTGATTTAGAGTCATCAGCAAAGGAGTGACAAGAGTTCCTCTAGCATGATAAGTGCTGCATTTCAGTGTGTTGTACACACTGAAATTCACTGTGCCCTCAATCCTGCAGTATGAACACAGAGGTTCCTGCAGGGTGCCAGTTTTTGTGTGTGTGTATGAGTTCGTGTGCATGTGCACATGTCAGGCAACCTGGACCACAGTATCATGCCTGAGTCTGTGAGTCAGCTGATGAATGAGCTGAAGATGAAAAAAATGCTATGGCACCAGTTAGGAAGCAGCAACCATAAGTCACCCTTAGGCATCCTCGTCTGGGGACAGGGGAGAATGACACCGTAGCCATGGAACTACCAATTCTCCTTGAGCTGTAAGAGCAGAACAGCTAAGGTGTCCTCTGGGGAATCCTCAACAAATTCAATGGGTACTTTCAGCTGGCTTTCAAGAGACTCTGTGTAGCTGCTTAGCTGTAGCTCCTCTGTGGGACTGAGACCAAACTGAGCACGTGTGTGGGGAACAGCAAAATTAGCAGTTCCAGAAGATAAACAAGGATTAACTTTTCAGCTTTTTATTTTGTAGCTTGGGAAAAAGACAGCTTTACTTTTTTTTGAGAGTAAGGGAGGGTGGAAAGACAGCAGTAGCAGAAGGATCCTATCTCTGCCAGCTTTGCCTCTACACAGTGCCCACACATGTGATTTCAAGCACAGTGTAAGCATTGATGTTGTGGGTATTCTGCTAAAGGATGTAACTGAGATATTCTGAAGCAGTCATTAATGCTTTGGACTCTGAGTCAATCCAAAGATCCACAGAGGAGAAACAGAAGTCACACATATTTTGGTCAGCTTAAGGGGGTTTAATGTAAAATGATATTTACAATACTGGTATACATATAACTAGGGAGAGATATTAACTGTAGTATTGCATCAGGGACCTTAATCCTAGTAGTAAATAACAAAAAGTCTCCTTCCCCCCTGGTGTTGCACCCCAGCACCCAGGTGTGCTGCACCTTACAGGGGTGCCTGGAACAACTCAATGGCATTGAGCCATGAGCAAGTGAGCAAGAGACCTAGGGGATCACCTGGTAAGATCCCCTTGGATCTTACCTCACCTCAAATCAGCCTATTTATGCTGCTGAGTTGTAACAATAGGGCTGGAACTTATAGTTGTCTCTTCTTCTCCTTCCAGTCAGCAGTGCTTCTCATGCACCAGCTGCCATCTGTGGTATAAAGGGGAGCCACTGGGCTCTCCAGTGGTTATATTGATGTTTAGTCTCAGACTGAGTCCAGGATCAGGTCAAGGCTGCTTCAGGGACCCAGGCAGCATAATTTCTGGCTCCCACACAGCCTTCACCTGCAAAGCTCTGAGCAGAGTCCAAAATATATTTTGCATACAAATTAATGAGATACATTTATAGCACCCCTTAGACAGCTTTATTCTGTTAGTGCTTACCTTTATTACTGTGTAACATACTCAGCTCTCATTGTCATAAATTGTGCTCTACTTTTGAAGGGGGAGAATAATTCCATATAAAAGATAAATAAATATGAGGAACAAAATGTTGTCAATTCCTATGTGGCTACCAAAACAACGGCAAAGTCATCCCATACATAAGCAAAACCTCAGTTCCTGACACCTAGTAATTAGAATCTTCCATCCAACTTCAACACTCTCAAAGTCAGCATGCTTGGGAGCATCCCTGTGCCTCACGTGTGCATGAGGTAGTAGGATAGGGCGTGGACCACTGCACCTTAGGGGCTTCCACAGATTTCAGAGCCTCTGGGAAAGGTGCTGTTGTAGCCTTGAAATCATCTGCACAAGCTAAGTTTAGTTTTATCTACAGCAATATCCATATGATTCCAAAGCCAGGTAGCACAGTTAAAAACAAATGGGTGAAAAAATGGCTTTCCTCTGCACTTGGCTGACTTAACCTGAGAGTTTCTGCTCTGTGATATAGAAGTGTCCACAGTATTGGCAGGATATTTGCAGTGTTTGCTTTGGTGTGTTTTCATGCATGCGTATTTAATAGCCAAGGGCCACTCTTTTTCACTGTGCCCAGACCAGTGAGATATCGCTCTGCCTGTCCTGACTTCAGTTTTTACTGGACTCAGTGATGGCAGCAGCTCTGCTCTGCTGCCTTGCCAGCCCCTTACTCCTCTCCACTAAATCACAAGTTGCATCCCAGCAGATTAAAGTGAATTTCAATCAACAGCACTTTAAATGAGCAAATTGGACAATGAGCCACAGCATCTGAGGGAGAGCTAACACAGGCATTTTGCTGTTTCTGAGGTTCCCTCCAGGCAGGGAGAGGAGCAGGGCACCTGGGGGTAACCTTCTTCCTTACCCCAATGTGATTCACTGGGACTCGTGAGTCACAGCCATTAGACATCAGGGGAACACGTGTGAAGAGGTATTATTCAATGTGAGTGAAGGTTGCAAAATTGGGTTCTATTGTAGGAAAGCTTTTAAGTTATATTAGCCTATGTCTGGGAAGCATTTATAAAAATTTCACTTTCTCTAAAATACTATTTGATCTAATTTTTTACAAATACACAGAAAATATGAACCATGTGGACTTTATAGGAGTTCTCCCAACATACCATTTTTAGCAAAAGCCCCCTCATTTCATGGAATTTTCCCTTTACTTTGCAGCAGAACAAATTGCAGTGGTGGGTATGGATGTCAGAGGTGACCCATACACCATTGGGGACCCAGGCTTTTCTGGGCAGTGTCATGGAGACCCTTGCTCTCTGCAGGCAGAGCTGCTGGTGTTTGGCCATTCATAGTGGATAGTAGTGAATGCTTTGAAATGCCTCATCAAACTACTTAGTTTAGTCTTTTGTTATAGTCTGACCATGTTCAACACATGGTCTTCAGATAACACACCCTCCTTTCCAGTCCTACAAATATTTAATGATACATAGAGAAAGTATCATGGAAAATACCCCAGTGTAGGTAGTCCTTGTCTTTTCAGGAAAAAAAAAAAGGCATTCTTGGGATATACATTAAAAAAAAATTAAATTCTTTATTTCCTTACAGACACACTATTGTCTACCATTCATAACTAACTGCATTTATGAGTAATGGAATAATTCCTTACATGTGAGGATAAATGTACAGTATTATGGCATAATCAGGTAGGATGTATTTCAGCAGAGCTTTGAGTAAGTGAAATATTGCAATTCGGAGGTTATCTAGAAGATCAAATCCCCAGTCAGAAAGCTGTATTGTTGCCTTCATTTTCCTTTCCCAACCCCATGAAGGCTTAATTGGCAGCTAGCTTACATTGTGATCATCTAGCTTCTTAGAATTTTCTTTTTTTGTTACAGTTTCTTTTTTTTAATGAGCATTTTCTCAAGGGAATTAATTATTACTTTGACTGGTATATTCATATATTTCTATCAAGAAGTTTTACAAATTACCAAACTCTCGACACAGTGTGCAACCATAAAAATCACAAAGAGTATCTGTAGTTCTTCTAATCCCATTAAATATTTTTTTAATCTGAAGCTAATTCTCCTCTTTGTTAAATGGCAACATTCATTCAATTGCAGTTAATGTCTAATGTTCATGTGCTGTGACACCGCTACAGGTTTACCAAAGCTGCCCTGTAAAAAGAAATACATGTCACAAAGTTAAATGACCTTGAATAAATTAAGAGTTTCATACTGCATGGGCATCATTTCTGCAGAGAGAATGCTCACTACAGACTTGATTTTTTTCTACTTTGTTTACATTTTATGCAGAGCTTTTAGAAGCATGCCCACTGTGAGGCACACTGTGGGAAAAAGAAGTTTCAGTACCAGTCACCAGATAAGGAGGGGGCTATGTCCCAGGGCCTCAACTCCATCTTTAGACAAGCAAACCTCAGTTACTTCAAGGGCTGAGACAAGCCCAAGCGCTTTTGCAGTTACTTATCTGCTGTCCCTTAAGGAACAAAATATCCCATAGCGCTGTTCCTCCAGAGCCAAGTGTGACACAACAGCCACATGCCTGTTTGAGTCCATTCTTGATCCACAGGGAAGATGTTGTGTGTCCTTCTTGAGCTTAACAAAACCTTTCTTCTGCATCCTTTTTCTTTTACTCCTTGCTGCCACTGCCTGTAATTTGCATGCTTTTTGTTTTTTCCTGCATGGAAGCAGCTGTCACAAAAGACTTTGGGTTTCAGGCATACACATCGTCATTTGGTGCCCTTCCCAGTCAAAGTTCTGGGTCAGGAGTCTTTCAAGCCTGCTATTTGGTTTGGTTTTGCTTGCAGTAAGCTCTCCGTTGAACTGGTCAGTACAAGGATGAGCATGGGGATGTGAGTTTTGCCAGCAGCTTGGGCTCTCCCCATTGAGGTCCTTTCCAGCCAGTGAACCTTCCACAGGGTGGCCTGAATGTCTCCAGTGGTCATTAATGAGGAGGCACCTTGTTCCCTTCTACTTTCTCTCCTTTCCAGCTGAGCTGGCTTGCTAGAATTAAAGTTACCCTCGGTGTTCAAGTTTCAGCTTTCCTAACAAATGAAAACAGCAATTAAGGCTGCCACTTCATTCCTAAGTCACACCATTTTGTCTAATTGCAATATATATAATACATAAGATCATGCTGTGCTGGGGGATATATATGCAATAACTGAACACAGTGGCATGATTTAGGACAGACTGGCTTTGAATTTCTTTGTGTGAGCAGGTGGTGTTTCCACACTGCCTCAAATATATTCATCGTGACACTATAAGGTCAAACTTACCCCTTCTGAGGGCTTAGCTTTATTACTAGTCCACAAACTTCAGATGAGGCTCTCTTTCTAGGCTTTCCACAAGGTATTCCCTGGTTTGCTCTCAGCTTGTCTGTCCGGTGGGTATTTACACAGGTCTTATGTTTTAAGGGACCTCCCAGGGCTGCTTTAAGAAAATTGCAATAGGTAAACTAGTTCCTGCTAAGATGTTACTGTCCATCAGCTGAGAGGGGGTAGTCATCAGTGTGCTCCTTGCCCACACCACCTGTCAAAGAAAGTATGAGCTTACACCCTCATATGCCTTATAATGGAAGAAAGGAAAATACAGTGCTTATAACACCCACTTTAAGAAAGGGGAGAAAGTGCTTGCAGTAACCACATGCCCTATTTTAATTACAATCTCAACAGTATGCATTCCTTGAGGAGAAAGGCACCGAGGTAAATGAAAGACGGGACAGGCTGCAAGGTGAGTTTGCCAAAGGCTGATTGTGGCAAAGTAACTGGAGAGCTTTCTTCTCTG
Source organism: Thryothorus ludovicianus (assembly GCA_013397245.1). Lineage (NCBI taxonomy): Eukaryota > Metazoa > Chordata > Aves > Passeriformes > Certhiidae > Thryothorus > Thryothorus ludovicianus. Next base: position 667,549 of record VZTB01017138.1, on the reverse strand, counting down.
AGATAACAGATTTTCTTGACTAAAGAAATGCAGTAGGTCTCATCTCTGTGGACTTGTGAAAAGTAGGTAATAAGGTGCCACATGGGAAATTATTAGTTAAGCTGAAGAAGATGGGAATTAGTTCAAAAAGTATAACGTGGATAAGAAACTAACTAAAGGGAGATGTCAACTGATTGTGTTGAAAAGGGAGATTCAGTCCTGGAATGAGGTTACCTGTTGCCAGGATGTGGGCTTACAAGGTTACTAGGACCTAGCCTTTATTTGTGAGCTTCATTTTGAAACTGTGGTGCAAAAAGTAGGACTGCACTAAAAAAAATTAAAATTGCTGGTCACAAAAATCTGTGAGACATCATAAATGAAGAAAGAGCTAGAAGAACTAAACCACACCCAAATGCAGAATTGTATACTTGGAGGTCAGCATGGCACAAGCATTTGCTTTTCATCTAGAAATGGCATTGAAAGACTAAGAAGTTCTTGTTGGTCCTGCTGTGGCTTTAAGTTGATAAAGAGATGGAGATGGTAGCCATAACCCCTACATGGATGATTGTTCCCACAGAGGCACAGCAGTGTCAGCAGCACTGTTATAAGGGCCCTCTTCCACATTCAGTGAGCAGCTCTGGTGCCCAGGACCTGACTCCTGGGAGAGTGACACAGAAAGGCTACAAGGCATGAGGGAAACAAGGACCCATCTGGCTAAGAGGCCACACAAAAACCTGTGACCTGCGCAGTCAAGTAAACCACAGGCTGAAAGGGGAGCTGTAAAAACATCAGGGGGGTAAACACCAGGCAAGAAGAAACAGGTATTACACCTAAAAGACATTGTTGTAAATGTGAATACACACATACATACATATGTATATATACGCTGAATAAATCTAGGCTGAATATTAGAAGCAGATTCTTACTGTTAAAGACTTGTGCTTCTAAAACAGTCTTCTGTCCATAGTTGTAAACTATATCTAATTTCTTTTAATAGGGAACCTGGTCAATTTCTGAAATGGAACTACATGACCATAGTAAAATATAATTATCACAGGGATAAGGGTTAGTGACCAGACATCTTTTCTAGTTCTCTGCTCCTATGAACTGATTTTTCTCAGATTAAGATTTTACTTTTCTAAGAGGGTTTGACAGACTCAATAGAGAAAATATTTTAAAAATACATTGTATTAGTAAATTTAAAAAAAGTATTAAAAAATATATTCTGTTCTACCTACATGCTTGTTGGTGATGATTTGCTTCTTGCCATCTCTATGTGAAGTTACTTCTGTTAAGGGGATTCTTAGTCTTTTACCTCTGCCTTCAATGCCGCATTAAAAACTGAGGGCCCAAGGGGAATAATGTCATTCTGCTATGAAAAATATACTAAATAAGGATGGAAATATTCATGGAGATAACTCTCCTAAATGCAGATACCATGGAAATATCTCCTTTTAACATTTGTGTCAAATGTTTCAAAGTTGGAGCAGTGCAACTTCATGCCCATTTTTGTCATTTTGAATTATCATATTCGCTCTTTTGCTATATCTGTACTAATCTTTTCCTTCCCAGGTTGTCTATGCCAGTTCAGATTCCGACCCCACACATTGCTGAAATGAGCCAACGTCAAGCCAGAACTTGAACAAGGAAACAAGGTGGGTAGAGACATGTTGACATTTTAACCTTTCATTGCTGGTCCTTCCTCTAGTGGAAAATAAAATGGGAAAAAATAAGTAGGCAAAATGTTCAAATATGTGATTTTAGCACAGGTGGATTGGTGGATATTTTTACACAAAGATGGCAAATTTAGTCCAAAGGTTTTCCACTGTGTGCACTGTCTCCATGATCTGTTTTGCACATTGGTGCGTGCTAATCAGTGATTAGGGAATAAGGTGAGCATGACTGGTAAAAGATAACTGGAGAAAGCTCTTAAAAAATTCAAGGCCCCTTCCCATGTGTGATTTTTCCTAAATGACTTTGGCTTGCTCCTTCCTGAGGTGCATTGTAGGGGAAGGGTTTGAAGTTCCCTGAATTTGCATGTCTTTGCTGGTCAAAGTCAGAATTCTTTGTTTCCTGTACATTATGGGAGCACATAAAGAAAAAAAAAAACCCTACCCACTCACACATACAAAGCGGGCCTAGGGCACTTAATATTTTATTCTCATGAACAAGCTATATTAAAAAAAAAAAAAAGGAAAAAGGAAAAAAGAAAAAAAAGCCACCCTGTGATGTGAACCAGTCAGTTTGCCAGTTTGAGCTGAGGAGCTGGAGTGACGGAGGCAAATTGGTTTCCAGCAGTTGCAGGAGAAACCTCAGGAGACGACTGGCTCTGCACAAGCAAGCTAAGCTGTGCTTTACAGTTATGGCATTAAAGCCCAAACCTCACAGAAGTGAATGAGCATCTGAGGAAAGCTAATCAGAACTCCAGGTAAAGGACCTTAAATCTGCACTGCACAGACATTGACCCAGACTTTCCTCTGAAGATTTACTAAGTCTTGAATGTCCACAATGTATAGCAGAGTAAAATTCATTATACAGTGGTAAAGGTAATCAGTAGAGCATCTGGTTAAATTGTTCCAGGCAGAAGAGTGAAGGTAAAATATAGAGGTGCATATTAGGATTTTATTTCATATTGCTCTGTGTAGGCTGAAAACAACCTAAACAGCTTTTTCCTTCTTCATTTTTTAATCTTAACTCTTTCAAACTAGTGTACAGTGACCACATCTCTTACAGAATGATAAAATGTGAAATATGAATTCATCACTACTGAATATACAGAACTACCATTAAATGAGTAAACCTATCACATTTATAAACTATGTGCATAGAAAAATCATTATTTTAACATTTAGTTTGATAGCAAACATTTATTTGAAAGAGCACTGTTAGTAGCAGCCTGCTTTCAATTAAGAATCTGTTTCTTTATGACTGTTTTTTTAAGATTTAACATCATGGCTGTTACATAAGTCTCATCACATTTTTGGCATAAGCATTCTTAGACCAGATGCAGTAAGGTTTCATTTGGGTAAATTGTCCTTTAGTAAAAGACACAGTCAAAAAAACCACAAAAAAAACATTTTTGGGTTTCATCCCATATTTCTCACTTTTAGGAAAGACAATAAAAAGGTAAATTTAATAATGAAAAGTAATGGTGATATTTACGAAGATAATACTAATTTGTGCTGTGCGCTTGAGTGGTGGCGTGAGGTGAACATTTGTCTTTTATAACTGAAGCAGAACCATTAAACCTATTTCACACAGGCTGTCAGCCATCCGTCCAGTGGCAATGCCTTTTACTCACAATTAGGCAGGCTACTTTTAGCTTTGTCATTTGTTTCACTTAAACTAAAAAAAAAAAAAAAAAAATCAAACTTTGCCTACTAAAATGAATGTAAGTGGGAGAAATATCTCGGCTTGGGATAATATGTCAGCCTGCTACAGCTCAAGACAGAGTGAAGAAATTTGGAGGTAAGACCAGATCATTTGGGGACCAGCATGAAAACCCACTGCTGAAACAATTCCCTTCATGCTCAGGTTGTTGGGGCTCCCTGATACCTTCCAAAATGGGTGTGAGGCTGTGGAACTAGAAGGCCAGACAACTGATGAGGTGGGTGAAGGTCCTGCTGGGATAGTGAGGCCTCCTGAAACAACATCACCTGTACCCCACATCCAGAGCTCACCTCTCAGCAGGAAGAGAAAGTTGGTTGTAATAGGTGACTCCCTTCTGAGGGGAACAGAGAGCCCCACATGCAGACCAGACCCAACTCGCAGGGAAGTCTGCTGTCTCCCAGGGACTTGGATAAGGGACATCACTGGAAAACTCTTGAGTTCAGTTAGGCTCTCTGATTACTATCTGCTATTGGCTGTTCAAGCTGGCAGTAACGAAATAACAAAGAAAAACCTGAGAGCTATCAAAAGAGACTTCAGAGCTCTGGGAAGGTTCAGGAACACAAGTAGTGATTTCCTTGATTCTTCCAGTAACAGTGAGTGTAATTGATATGAATAGGCAGATCCATCAGGTCAATGCATAGCTCCAAGGTTGGCGCCAGTGGAAATATTTTGGGTCTGTTGACCATAGATGGACCTACTCAACACCTGGTCTATTGATACCTGATGGGACACACTCAGAGGGGAAAAAGAGCTCTGGCAGAGGACATAGTGGGGCTGGTTGACAGAACTTTAAATTAGCTTGGAAGGGGGAAAGGAATAAAACTTGACTTGCCAGTGATAAGTGATGGGATGATGAGACAAAACTTGAGGAAACAAGCACTAATGATATCCCTTAGCCAGCTTCACAAGGTGTTGGCCACACTGTGCTACACCTGAAATGTATTTCTACACTAAGGACCCAGCGTGAGGAGCAAACAAGAGGAGCTGGAGGCTTTAGCTCTGTCCCAGAGAACTGACATCATTGGCATAAGTGAAACCTGGTGGGATGAGTCCTGTGGTTGGAGGAGGTGGGAGGGATGGAGGTGGCATTGCGTTTAATGGAAGGGATGGAATGTATGGAACTCACAGCTGACAATGGCACAGTTGAGAACCTCTGGGTAAGAATCAAGGGACAAACAAATAACGTAGATGTTATCGTGGGCGTCTGCTATGGATCTCTGAGCCAGAGCCATGGCACTGATGAATTATTCTTTGAGGAACTAAGGTACACTTCCATGTCAACTGCCCTTGTCCTTGTGGAGGACTTCAGCTTGCCAGAAATTAATGGGAAGCATCAAACAGCTGGTACAGCCCAGGCCCAAAGCTTCCTGAAAAACCTGGATGACAACTTTGTGGAGCAGGTGCTAAGGAAGCTGACCTGGAAAGATGCCCTCCTCAATCTGCTTCTTGTCAACAGCATAGATCTCATGAGTGAAATGGAGATTGGTGGCTGACTTGGCCACAGCAACCACAAAGTGATCAAATTTAAAATCTCTGTTGGACAACAAGTGAAGTGCCAGCAGAACTTCAGCTCCACAAATAAGGAGAGAAGAAGTCAGGCTGTTCAGGGAATTAGTAAGGTCTTATGGGAAAATGTTTTTGTAGTTGCTGGGATCCATCACTGCTGGTTACTTTTTAAACATCACCTTCTAAGGTTCACAGGAGCAGGCAATTCCCAAATGTCAGAAGTCAAGCAGGTGAGGCAAAAGGCCAGCTTGGCTGGACAGGATTCTTCTCTTGGAAATAAGGCTAAAAATGAAAGCATATGCCCAGTGGAAGCAACGTCAGGTGACATGGGAAGAAGATTCTGTTTACCACTACAGGGAGAAAATTCATGTTGTCAGAGCTTAACTGGAGCTGAAGTTGACTAGAAATCTGAGGTACAATAAAAGTTTTTTCAAATATATTAATGACAATAGGCAGGGTAAAAATATCCTCAGCCTGCTACAGGATGAGATTGGTGACGTCATAAACAGTAATGTGGACCAGGTGGAGATGTTTAACACATTCTTTGCCTCTGTCTTCAACACAGATGACAGACCAAGGGGGTCTCAGTGCCCTGAGCTGGAGGACCATGATTGTGAGAATGATCAACTCCCAGTCAAGCCTGTTCCAGCAGACAAGACTGAGGGGACATCCCATTGCAGACTACAACATCATCGTGAGGGAAAGAGGAGGACAGACACTGATCTCTTCTTGGTGGTGCCCACAGACAGGACCCAGGGGAATGGCCTGAAGTTGTGTCAGGGGAGGTTTAGGTTGAACATTAGGGAAAGGTTTCTCACCCAGAGGGTGCTTGGACCCTGGAACAGGTTCCACAGAGAAGTGGTCACAACTCTCAGCACTGGCCTGAGAGTTCAAGAAGAGCTTGGACAATGCTCTCAGGACAATGCTCTCTTGTGCAGGGCCAGGAGCTGGACTCGATGGTCCTCGTGGGTGCCTTCCAACTTGGCACATTCTGTGACTTTTGACCCATACATCATCTCTGCCCTCCTCCCCACTTCCACAGCATCATTACCAACCCCCTCAGGAGGGACAGTCACCAGAGGGATGAGAATGCAGAGCCAGACACACTGCTCTGTGCACAACTGAGTAACAGCAGAAAAATTCCCATGCACCTGACCGAGGCAGCTCCCCAGCCACTCTGTTCTGCCTGGCTTGCATAAACCCTCTGCCTGGAGAGGCAGTGGCAGAAGGAGGAAGCAGAAGGAATGAAAGGGACTCAGACACCCAGGCTAATGCAGAGGTTATTATTATCATGACTTTATTGACAGTCTAGCAGGTTTGGATAAAAAATTCAAAGATAATGCCAGTATCATGTTAATGGGAAATTCTGTAGTATGTATAACAGGCATTGTAAGGATGCCAGAGCAAATCCTCTTTCAGTGGTGAATTGGGTAATCTGTTGCATTTTTAAAGGCCATTTGTCCTGAGAGATTATGAATTTATATTGCCTAAGGTTGTATTCCATCATTACAAAAGTGCTAGAATCCTCCTTAAAATTTGTTTTACCTGTAGTAGCACTGGGAATTTTGTCTCCTGCACTACATTTACTAACACTGGCATTTTGACATTTGAGAGTTATCTTTTGCTTTTACATGCCGCAGGAAAAAATTAGAGACACAACTTCTTTTAGTAATGCAACTAGTGGTTCTACTTATTCAGTAGCCTCCAGCCACTGACACCTTTCTTTACTTCCTATACAATCATCCTCACGTACAAAGGTCTACTGTTAAATGATTAAATCGGTGATCAAACTGGGATCTCTTTAACTTAGCTGAGATTTTTCTCAGCCAAAGGGAGATGTCACTTTACAGTTTCTCCTACAAAAATTTGTATATGCTATATTCCGTTAGTAGAAGGAAATGTAAAGAGAAAGGGTAAATGTAATTACTGTACAGTGCTACTGTGCAGTAGTCTAATATTTCAACCTAAAAATACCACGTATCCCCAACGTATCCCTTTTCAGCATAGATTCCCTTTTATTTACAGTCTTTCTGAACCCCGGCTTGGCAACTAACTCACTATTGTTTTGTGAATTCAATTTTGGAAGAATTTAAGAGCTGATGTAACCTTGCCGACCCGTTTTTCTCTTGCATTTCCCTCTGCTATTCTGAGGAATTCTTTGTTGCCAGAAAGTTTGTGGAAAAAAAGTACCTTTTGAGCAAATGGCAGAAAATATTGTAAGGAGTGAAGCTTAATTCCACTTCAGATTTGTCTGAGAAAGGGCAGAAAGGACATGCCCCCAGGAAGGAACAAGCCCCAGCCATGGTGACTCACCGGTAGAAGTGATTTGCCACCAGGACTGATATTCTTGCATGCTTATCACCAACCAACATTCTCTTCCTCAGCCTGGCTTCAGACAAAGGATCATTTAACATTTCTGTATTAACTCTAAACGTTCTCAGTATTCCTGGACCTTGTAAGCCATCTTCTGCGCAATCTGAGGGTGTCTACTGAAACACAGAGTACATAGCCATATTCAACTAGATATGAACGTCCTGGGCCCTAAGTATTTAACAAAATATTATTTTAAGTAGTGCAAAGGAGGCACTCTGTGTATTCTTGATTCTGCCAACTCCACTAAGCTTTATTTTGTGTTTTCTTTCCCCCGGACATCAGTTACTGGTTTATAGAAAATTATAGGCAATACATTTCATTTATTTTGTAAAAGTTCCTATTTTGAGAAGAAAAATTCTAAGATCCTAATCTATTAAAATCTTAATGAAAAAAAGTGTTTTCATGGTCTTTTTAGAGACAATATAACAGAGATTTTCTAGTAAATTCTGACCAACCACCAAGGATTTCTTGCTGTATGAAACAAACTTCTGTGAGATGTCCTCTGTACGGATGGGAAGTGCTCACATCTGGAGGAATCCTTGATTTAAACATGAAAACTATGGTGTGATCCTACAGAGGAAGGCTTTGAATGTTCTGACCCCCATCTGCTGCTTGTAACCCACATCTGACCTACTTGAGAATTAAAACTTGGTGCCTTCCATACAGGCTAGAGAAACAGATGCTCAGTGCTACAGAATTATCTCCAGCCTTTGTCCAGTGCATCATGTTTTACATAGGGCAGGATAGAATTTGTATTGGAATTACAGCATCTGGCCAGCACCTCTGCAACTGCCTTATCAGCTAAAGACTCCTGTAAGTGTAGTCTTTGGAGAATATACTTCCTTGGGGCCTGCACAGGTAAATTTTATTCATTATCAAGGCTTCAATGAAGTTTGGGCCTAAACTGGGGACTATGAAGATCCTTCAGCCATTATCTAGCACTGCTGAAGGTGGAAATAAAAACAGTGCAGAAATACTTCATATTATTTTGATTAAGATATGAAACAGATTTATTTAATACAGAAAGAAAAGGAGCTACTGGAGAGGGTCCAGCAGAGGCCACGAAGAGGATCAGGGGTCTGGAGCATCTCTCTTATGGGAGGGAGCTGGGCCTGTTTAGTCTAGAGAAGACTGAGAGATGTTTTCATTAATGCTTATAAACATCCCAAAGGTGTGTGTTAAGACAATGGTGCCAGAATCCTTTTTGGTGGTGGCCAGTGACAGGATGAGGAGCAGTGGCCATAAACTAAAACACAAGAAGTTTCTCCTCAAAATGAGTTAGAGTTTCTTTATGTTGAGGCTGGTAGAGCACTGGAACAGGCTGCTTGGAGAGGTAGTGGACTCTCCCTGTCTCCAGACATTCAAAACCCAACTGGATACATTCCTGTGTAATCTGCTCTCGGTGACCCTGCCTTGGCAGGGGTTTGAACAAGATGATCTCCAGAGGTCCTTTCCAACTCCAGCAATTTGGTGATTTTGTGATTCTGCATAGCAAGTGACAGAAAGACCATTAAATAGAAGTGAAAAATATAGCAGACAACCTAAAATTATAACCTATCTGTAGCTCTGTTCAGCCCAGCCACTTAAGAAGTGGGGTTTTTCTGAGAACTAAAACATCTTTTAGTATCTAGCTCTGCTTTATTTTTTTCATTTATAACATTGTAGGGTCTGCAGAATGTGTTGTGACAGTGTATGTGGTTCACAAAATGCTGGGCCTTGGAGAAAAAATGGTGCCTTTATAAGGGAATATTTACCTGGACTTGCACAGGATCTCATAGCACTTGTGTTTGATAACACGTTAGAGGTGGGGAGACACATAAAACCCCAGATCTGTGAGATATTGTAAGTCCTTCTGATGGTCAGGGAGTGTCAGTGACATGAGCCTGCTTCTCATCCTCTTAACACCAGATGGAAATGCCAGAAATAAACAAATATTTCAGTTCTGTGTAAAAGTCCTTGGGAAAGGCCAGAACAGATAAAACGTTGGGGAGGGGGAAGAAGCACAATGGAAAATGAACCAAACAATAAATGTGACCATGTGCTCTGTGAACCACCTGACTAAACCAGATGCCTCTGGAGAGGAAACGGCCAAATACCTCTATATCCCCTGGAGCTATCAAAGGAAGCCTGCAATGCAGGGCATCAGCATTATCCTCACAGGTTTAATATCTGATGTGTTTGCATCTGTGCTGGGGGAGCAAGGCAGAATTCCTGTTACAAAAGTACAATAGTTATAACTCTCCTACAATCTATCACTGCAGGCCAGTATTGGGGCATATGTTGGACTCAGATATGTCAAGAGAAGGCTTGTGATTTTTTTCCCCTTAGTATTGGAAAAAGCATTAAATAGAAGCAAACTAATACTCTGTATCTGCAGCACCTTGAGAGAAAAGTTTCAGCCTTGTCTGAGATCCATTGCTGTTCATAAACAATGCTGTTGGTTCAATTTCATTCCCTTTCTGGCTCATTGTTATTTTAATAACTCTTTTATTTGTAATATTATTTTAAGACAGCATGACAGCCCATAAATAGCTTTACTGTATTCATTTAAGTTTTCTGGATGAAAAAATTTCTAATAACTCTACCAATGGGTCAATTCATTCCCTACTTACAACAACTAGCAAAAAAGGACAGGAAACTCCCTCGAGGAATTTTCTACAGACAGTTCCATCAGGAAGGCATTAAGTGTATATTTATCTCTTGCCTGCCCCTGTTCCTCTTGGAACAAGCAAAGCCATTGGGATCTGGGAACCAGGATATCTCAAGAGATCTGCCAGAGGTCAGGCATTTCTGCCTAAAAACCCAGAGCCTGTGTGCTACCCATACTCCCTACAGTTGTTTCTTAGTCCTGGCAGCACAGACCCAGAATAGAGCCAAGGCATGGAGAGGACTTCACACAATGTATATTTACTTTGGGGTAGTTTCTTGATTGTTTCTGGATGAGAATTTCATGAAACATACCATACCTCCTGGCCTGAATATGGAACACACCCTTTTTCCACAGAGTGGACAACTTCAGACTCAGGACCAGGCAGGGGGGAGCAGACCCTGCAGCCTCCTGTCATGGTCGATTTCACATGGTTTGTGAAGGGTACATGACCTAAGCCTGCAATACCTCTACCAGCTGTCCACAATTGTAAAGAATAAAAAAGGGGTATAAATTCTACTGTTCTCCTGATATGTTCAATAACATTGATTTGACTGAAAATTAGTCAGGACTTACTCATGTCATTTGTCATTTTCTCTTTGTCAGCATCACTGAATAAATCTGCAAGTTGTTGACCCAGTTAAACATTGTATTTCTATGCCTTATATCACCAGGAAGAAAGTTTTTTGAAAGAAGGAGGCTCTGTAGAGGTACAAATGCTCCACAGTGTTTTGTCTATCTGTGGCATACGGAGAAGTCAGTTAAAACAACAGTAAGGTAACACAGTGGGTTAAAATATCAAGAGAAATAATTAATCACTCATGAGTTGTAGGTGGTCACTTGAATAAGGAATACATGATTTGTCCCTTGGTCATGGTAAAGGCTGAGATTCTTCAGGAACCAACAGCATGTGTATGAAAGGCTGTATCACCAGAGAAGAAAGGATATGGCAAATGGGTGAAGTATTTTTGTTCTCTTCAAAGGCAGAGCTCTGTTTTCTGGAGGCCAGTCTGTCCCTCATTCAACTTCATTTTCTTTTCTCACAGTAAGAAGCTGTCACAGACGACAGGTATCTTATCATCATAGGAAATGCAACAGAGAATAGGGGAAAAAAGTTTGGGGATAAATAATTGATTGCTTTAAGAAATAGTGACAAGGAGTATTTTTCTGTAAGTACAGTATAAATTCAGAAAGGAAAAGGGCACTCTTCTGTGAGGACAAGGACAAGAGAGAGTTCCCAGCAGAGGGTGCTCTACTTACCAGAATTTTGCCTGAGGGGTAAGAAGTTTCTCCCCATAGGTGTCCATAGAAGAAAGAATATTTTTGTTAGCTCTGTGACACCTGGTTAAATGCTTGTCTAGCAGTTCTGGGATTGTCAACCAGGAAATCATCACAGGAGGAGCATTCAGTCTTTCAGAGCAAGGAGGAGCTGGAGGAAATACTCTTGCCACCCACTCCCTTGCAGTTCAGAAGACAGATGCACCTTGCTGTCTGTGGAGTGAGGGATGAAAATTTGTGAAACAAAGGAAGAGCTGAGCCCAGACAGCAGCACAACTTCATGGCAAGTACTCTGTGGTCAGGCCTGGGTGCCTGGGACATGCTTAGCCATGGGCATCCTGGAATTCAGATCTTAAGCAAGACCCAAGGAGGCACTTGCTGTGTCAGCAATCAGAAAAAAATTTAACTATTTCATTTTGTCTTGCATCCACAGATGAACAAAACCTGGCAGCTGGGACAGAGTCTTAGTATTGAATTTATAGAAAGTAAAGCAATCTTTCTCAGCTACGGGGACATAGCTAATTACTATTTTATACAATTCCTCTCTCCTAATCTGAATAATTTATCTGAATGAAAAAAATAAGGACTACAGCCTGCATTTTAATAAAAATACAATAAAAATTTTGGAAACAGGCAAATTGACAATTCACAGCTTAGCTGGGTTTTTATTTCAAGAAAAAATGACAAATAAATTTACAGAGCATTTTGCAGAGTAACTTAGTGATTAGCCCCATGGTACAGATTAAGAACATCTCCTTTAGTTTCATCCACTGGATTAAGATAAACTGAAATATTGAGAGCTTTTTCTTGGAATAAAGCAAATTAAATTTGAAAGGGGAAGAGGACACTGCTGCCAGAATTAAGAATACCTACAGCAGGGAACTATTCAATAGGAGACACTGCACCATTGAGTCTGAATTAACTTGTCTCTTGGTATGAGAAGGTAAGATCCTTGTCAGGCAGGAGGAGAAGGAAAGATCAGCATCTGACTTTTGTAGCCATGTGAGCCTTCTGGGACCCCTCCAATGAGTAACACTTGTACAGCCACAGAGCAGGGGAGGAAATGTCTCAGTTCAGGTCCATAGGTGCTTCATGGTGGGGGTGGAAGTGCCCTGGCATGCCTGATGGGAAGGAGAGGGATGAGTCATTTTGCTAGCAGCAGCCTGGGCATATTGTTTCTCTTTGTTTTTGCAAAGGTTTATGTTTTGTTTGTTGTTTCCTGATTGTTTTCAGTAGTCAATCATCAACCTGAAAGCAGCTGTTTTGATCTTACTCGTTTGGACTTCTCATTAGGTGAAAGGAAACACATTTGGGCTCATCACATGGATAGGGATTACTTACCTGAGCTGAATGGCTTAGGCTTGGATTCCCCAAGGAGAGGCTACTTGTCAAAATTAATGATAATGATGCCTTTCAAATTAAGGCTACAGTCAATGAACATTCTCTGTTGTAGCAACTGTTTGCTATGTAAGGGCTTTTTGGGGGCAAATAACTTTTCTCATGTCTGGTCTTCTTTAATCCTTTAATATTGGAAATAGAAGAGTAGAATTCCTCTTGGTTTTGCTAACCTCTGAAGAGTACAAAGCCAAGACCAGAAAATGCCAGTACTGAAACAATTTTTTTTTCCCCATGACCCTGTTTGCAAAGTGTTTGGTGTCTTCTAATTGCATTTCTCACTTCAAGTATTTGCATTATTGGCTGTAATAATGCTGTATCTGCTGAAAGTATTAAAAATCAATACGGTACAGTATAGACCATAAAAAGTTAGAATTGTTCTGGAGTGCAAAAAGAATATGAAAGCAGCTGAAATTCTTAGCTTCCCTTTTAGATAAAATAATGGCCCAATGATCTATTTATACTTCACACAATTATTGGTTTTTTCATTCTTAAATTAACATTTGAAATCAATTCACGTAAGGGTGGGATGATGCTGCTAGTGAATGTAGTAAAATATCTTCCAGAGAAAAAATTACACCTCTCTCTTCTTTGAAAGTCATAGTTAAAGGTGCTGATAGCAAAAGGGTCTTTGGCAAAGTGGAAATCTCAGCTGCAGATGGGAGGTTTATTGCCTTCCTTTGCATTTTATGGCATATTCTGTAAATCAGATGGGGAAAGCAATGGACATTTGCCAAAGCAGAACCCCATTTGTCTAATCACCAAGTATACCCACAAGCTCCACAAGAGAATATATCCATGAAGCTCTTTACATGACTGTCTGGAGTGTAAAACAGAAGAAATGAGGAAGCACTAGAGTTACTGTAAATGCTTGAGTATTTCTGCAAGTGTACTTTTTCATTTTCCCATCAAACTTGTATATGACACTCACTGTTAAGATTTTTTTTTTCTCCAGACAAAAGAAACCTCAGAAGATACTGGTGAAACGGGAAAAAAAAAAATTGAGATATTTTTTAAGATATCTAACACTCACCTCCATCTCCCTTCTTTCCCATGTACCCCAGGAAACCTCATTGAATTCAGTGCTGGATAATTTTACTGGATCCGAAAACAGAACAGATTCTGCTCAGCATAACACGTGCAGTGGCAGAAAGGCATCCTCCAAATGCCCTGGACATCCTGAGCTGAAGAGACCTTCTCTAGGGGTGAAACAGTGCTTTGGTCTCGGTGCTAATTCAGCCTTGTCCTCTCTGCTGTGACTGCCAACAACCGTATCAATTAGTCGTACCAATTGTGATGGTGATTTCTGTGATGCGAACACCTGTCCTCTAGGAACTGGGCGAAGGCGACCAAACAGTTGTCAGATGGTAAGTGTAATGCTAATTGATCCAATCCATAGATCTGTCTCTATATAATGCTTAGTGCCAGAAAGTTACACAGCCAGACATCTGGCAACTAGATGACCGTCTATCTCTCTATCAGTTTGACTTTGGCAGGCAACAAAGTTGGTCTAGTTGTGGATGCTGTGGGCAGATTAAGAAAGTTAAAACATTGTTTTATGCCTGTTGAAGGCCTCTTTTTCTTGCTCTTTGTTGAAATTATAATGCTAAAGTGACCTCTGGCCACTACCAACCTGTCTCAGATGTGAACTGAGGACCTAAGAGTGAAAGGTTCCCTACCTAGTTAATCCAGTTTTGCTGTATCTGCTAAAACACTGAAAAATCAATGAAGTAGAGATAAAGCATATATGGTTAAAAAAAAAATCTGTTTCATTTTTGCATTGAATACATTTCACTGCTTGTCATGATTGTAAAGCAAATGGGGCAGTGATTAAACCTTCTTATTACAAAGGAAATACTGGATTAATATTCACGGATAGTTTATTAGCAGCTGCAGCTTAATGTTCATGAGTCCTATATTTCGGAGCAAAGCATTCCTTACATTAAATACAATTAGAGTAGTAGTGCTTGCCTATTACATTCAATGCCACATGTAGAAGGGTGAGACCATCATTAGTAAAATGGAAAGATAAATATAATAATTTTTGCCGTCTATTATTTCTTCCTAACAGCTTCTGTGGAGCCTTACATGGTAAAAATAAAGGTAGGTTCTATCCCAAGGAAGTTTGAAAGATCAGTCCTAGCCCATGAGTTTGGAGCACTCTACAGGAAAGACTAATGTAACGTTTTCTTTCATTTCTTCCTTTATGATGTTGAAGCAGAGTGTGAATTGGTATCAGTGAGTTTTGTAAACCTTAAAAAAGAAAAACCTATACAAGGATACAGGTTATAATTTGCACATGGAACATGTATCCTCTGCATTGACCGGGAGCTTGAGAAGCATAGGAATGAAGAAACATTTCAGGGCTACAAACTACAGAGGGAGGCATTAAGAAAAGAAATAAGGAGTGTAGTCCTGCATGGAGGAAGGCAGGCATGAAAAACTGGAATTTGTTGTGCTCACAGGTACTGTGGAGAAATGTAACATAGTTTAAAATAGGGCTAAACAAGTTCATATTGGTGACTAGGTTTTGAAGGAGGCAAAGCAAGGGGTGGCAGATAGGAGAGATGTGGTTATTGGAAAGAACATGTTATCATAAAGAGAGTAGCATAATTTCTGGAGGGAGGGACAGAAAGTGTTTTTGAGAAGCTTGAAGTCTAGTAGAAATAAAAGAGAGATTTTGGAAATGGCCTTGTTATGTGGCAAGAACAGTAGTAGGGGGCAGCAGAAAGAGGAAAGCAGAGGCAGGAAGAAAATCTAGAATAACTTGCTTTTATCAATGTTTAATTTAATGACAATAATTTACCAGAAAGACAGGTACAAAGACCCATGGGGAAAACAGACAAGTACATTTGTGAGCTGTCAGCACTGAGATAAATCTTAAAGACAGGCCATTCTAAAAGCACACAGAGCACAGAGTGCCCAGAGCAGGTGATGGGCCTCCCTGAGACTTTTCCCAAATGACCAGCCCTGCGTCACCAGCCCGGGTTAGCATGCACTGTGACCAATTAAAGAACCAGAGCAAGTTCTTCAGTGCTGCCCAGGGAGGGAAGGCAGAGTGAACACCCTGCTCCACTCACAGCACCACTCTCATTTCTGCTCTGTCCTGGCAAATGCCAGTTGACTGACACCTTGCCTTCCAGAAGCACTGAGCTTAGGCTCTACCAGCTTGAGCCATACCCTCAAAACTCAGCCCTAATGGCTGGAAATCACTTTTATTAGAGAAGGGATGATCCTCTTTGTTCTTTCTGCAAAACACAGATAATTTGAGGGGAGAAGTGAGTAATCTTTAATGTACTCATCCAAATCAAATATTTGTCTCTCTGGTTGTGGAGGCTATCTCTCCACACCATCTGCTGAATAAGAGCTCAGAAAAGCTCATCCTGAAGGAGATGAGTAGTCCAGGGAAGGGGATTCCCCCTGGATTTGCAGCTTCACACTTCAGGGGTATTTTTGTTCTGCGTGGCACAAGGCTGTTGTGGGGTCAGCCTGTGCACAGTACCCAAACAGGAGGGGAAAACACAGTTTTGTTTGCAGAAGGTTTGAAGGAGAAGAGATTTTTAAACAAGATCTCACAACACTGCTCTGATACAGGAAGTGGCAGAGATGTTTACCCTTAGTGTATAGCTCTGAAAGTAATCTGACTTCCAAAAGCTCTTATGCTGTAAAGAATCAATGACACCATAATGATTCTGCTCCATCATTGTTAAGTCCCACATAGGCATAGTGTCATGAAAATAAGATGTATTCAGACATGTTGAGGATAAGTTCTTGTATTTACCTCCAAAATATGAGCAGGAAGTGAAACAACTGCATATCTTTTGCTTACTTGGGCATCAGGGCTGATAGATGGAAACATTCTGCAATCACCCCTGCTGAAACTTCAGCTTTAGTGTCATCAGTTCAAATTATTAGCAAAGTACCAAGAATGGGCTGGGACAGCCTTTACCTGGGAAACAACTTAGACAGACCTACAAAATTCATAAGGTAAACACTCCTCACAATGCCTTGTGAACCACTCTGCCAAAGCATATTCTGCTTCTGATTTCTTGAGGTGTTTGTTACAACACTGTGTGACATTTGATGAAAGGAAGATTTTAACTCCAATTCTCTGACCCCATCTCCATCTTTCATCTGCTCCAATCCATCCCTCCTACAGCCAAAATGAATTTTTAATGGTGTAGGGTTTATTTGTTTGTTTATTTGTTTGTGGCAGTCTGTTTTTTTTGTGTCCAACCCTGAGTACAGGGTGTATACTTAAAATGGCAGCCACCATTCTGCATCACAGATGGGAGTTGTCACAGGCCACTGAAGACCTCTCAGCTGACAATAATTTTCAGTCATTTCATTAGCCATTTAGACTCAGCTTCAGCCAATGACTTGGACGTGACAGGTTTTGCAATATCACACTAAATTCTGGAACCATCTAGTCCCAGATATTTTGGAGGTGGGCTTTGTCAACACAGAAATTAAAAATGTTGGACTTTCCCCCTCTTTGGGGATCTATAAAGCATAGTTGGTGCATTTTTCTTGAAATTAAGTTGCAATGGAATAAGTTGTAATGTAGTATTGAGTATCATCCAATTCTCTCGATTTTCTTTTCTACTTAAAAAAGTGCAAAGCCTTTCTCCAGTGTGACTGAAGCTTAAACTTTGTTCAATATTTACAAATTGCATTGTTAATCTATGCTCAGTTTAATTTTAACAAACTTGCTATGTTCTTTCTGTCTTCACACAGGTCAAGTATTGTAGCCTTGGAAGTAGTCCCATTGTAAGTCATATCATTAGTGAGATTAATTAGTCTGGAACACAGTGATAATTGTCACCTGCATTTTGCAGAGAGCCCTGGGGAAGCCCTCCTCAGAAAGAGTGCTTCTATTTAAACCCTGGGATCAGTGTCTGAAGCAGTCTGGCCCCATTTTACCTCAGGGAGGTTGGAAGGCTGTGTTGTCCAGCAATCCTGGATGGCCACGTGTTTTTATATCACTACCAGGTCCACCATGGCAGTAGCAAATCTTTTTCAGGTTCATCTGGATAGCAGTGAAAATTCTGCACATAAAGTGAACACAAAACCATTTCAGGAGTAAGTAAATGGGCAATCATTTATGGACTACACTGAGTTCTGTAAGCACCTCAGGAATGTTTGAGCACTTCATAGCTGATCTTGTCATCACAGTCATAGCAAGGTCAGTGTGTTTGCTTCTTTTTCCAGGGTCAGAGGTTTTTGTTCCCTCAACCCAGAGCTTCTCCAGAGTCCTTTTGCCAGGTCTAGAGGCAGCCTGGAGGAGCAGGTTGACTCACTTTCCCTCAGTCCCTTGGGTGCAGCAGTCTCACTGCACAGTGGCAAGGGGTTGAGAAAGGGCCATTGTCTCTAACAGATGGGGAGATGTTTTAGGAAGGGGCATAAAAACAGGACAAAACTACTTACCTGCACATCCCAGAATCGACCTCATTCTCTCATTTTATTTCACTGGCTCTTCAAAAGCTGCAGGAAACAGCTTGGTTTTCTTCTTGACTCTCAGCTGTGCTTGGTGCAGGCTCTGACTCAGGGCTTCCTAGGCAGGGCTCCTTCCTTTCTGCTGGGAAGATAGACCAGCTCCTGTCACTGCACACAGCGGTGTCCCAGACTCCAAAAGGTCTATTCATCTTGTGACATTAAGTTTCAACTACCAAGGTCACGTCTACATAACGGCTTAATTTTTTTTTTTTTTAATTTCCCAGTGTTCCTAATTCTGGCTTAGCTCCACCAGCACTAGCAACATGAGGATCCCAGAGGTAAACCAGTTGCCAGCACAACTAATACCACATAATTTCATCCCACTCATAGCAGTTTAATCAATACAGCATTAAAAATTCTGGCAGCAGCCAGGATGCAGTAGGGCTCCCCATATTACTTATCTTGATGAAGACGAACTTGCAAAGAGCAGGAATTCTTCAGAGGGTCCTCTAAAGATAAACGAGGCCTGAGGGAGATCACTGGTTTGGCTGAGGGAGTGAGAGCTGGTTTTTAGGGGTCTTCTCATATTGAGTTTGACGTGTATCAACTCAGCTTTGGCAGGTAGGACAGGGAGATCACAGTCATTACCCTGTCACAGAGAGGGCAGGATTAGTAATGTGCTATGTTCATGCTCCTTTAGCATTGCATAACATTTCTAAGCCAGAAAAAAAAGCATTTGTCTCCAAAACGCTGAAACTTGACCATCATAGAACTATTTCTATTACCATCATAGAACTACATCTATTATGTGATGGTAGACTATCTTAAGCTCTAATTTACACCCAGAGGTTTTAGAAGAAAGAAAAAAACCCAAAATAAAAAAAGAGAAAGGAAAAAATTTTGAGTGGAAAAAAAAAAGACCCAAACAAACAAATGAAGCAACTCTAGAAAGAGTACCTCTTGTTTTCTGTGTCTCAAACTTCACCAGCCCACAGAGCATGTGTGATGGGCAAGAAAAAGAAGACCATCCCACATGCCAGCTATTCACAATAAAACTCCAACTGCAGTTTTTGTCTAAGAGCATTTATGTCCATTTTATTAGTATGAATAAAGGGAGTTCTTTCACATTTAGCTATATCCAGAAGGGCAATAGTCCATAAATCAATACATGGCATGGCTTTGCTTTTCCAGTCCATCAGTATAATTCTTTTGGCTGCCAGTGCTACTCTCAGGAGTCATCTCTTTTCCCATTTATTCAAATTATGTAGCGAGTTGGTGAATTCCAATACCAGCACTGCTGCAGCTTTGTCTAAATTGATTTCCAGGACTAACTCCATTTATCTAAGAACTTTGTTCCAGAAACTGGCTGTTCTGTAGCTGTTTCACATCTAAAATATGAGGGTACTTTTGTCAGCACTGAATCTACAACTTTGAACACAGACTGAAGTCAATGAGTATGCACAGATCTTGTAAATGATTTTTCATGTTGGTCCCTACTGTTTCGGTCAGCAGAGTTCTTCTGAGAGGGGGATAACAAATCTATTCCAATCTGTTCATTTCCTCTCTGGCTTTTGGAAACTAGAGTTTGGTTGGAGTTTCTGATCCATACTAGGAGTCTGAATACAAGTAGCCAGGACAATGGGAGCTTGCTCAGAGTTCTTTATAGTGAAAGCACTGCTACACCTCTGTAGGCGAGTAACTAATTATGGTTGATCAGTTCTGGTGAGGACAATGAGAGTGCCAAGTGAGTAGAGATAATTTATTGTAATAGTCTGTCTAATCCACTTGCTGGCATATTTTATTAATATATACATTCCCGGATCTGTAATTGTGGAGAACATACAACACAAGAATACATAAATGTAACTATAACATATTAGAAATGCAACTTTTTTTATGACTGATTGAGATTACTGCAACTTTAATTATTTTCTTTCAGATTTTATTAGGATTCTGAGCTCTTCAAAAATAGCTGTGTGTGTAGCCATGTACCCACTGTTGTTCCACTGTGCTAAGATTTCAGAAGCTAAATTCAGGTATAAGTCATACTGTACACTACAGTAAACTAGCAAATATTTCAAAGAAATTTTAAAAACTATGATCATCATCTTTAATTTTGCTTGTAACTCTAAAACTAACGAAGCTATGAGAGCTCCATTACAGAACATATGATTCTGTGCAGGCTCATGCTTGGTTTCTCTGGCTTCTTGTACAGTAGGTGTTTGTCTAGTGTTGTCATTGCAATTTTTATTGCACTGCATGATGTGTGCAGATGTGCTTCATCAACATCCCATGAGGAAAAGATGCTCTGCTCAGTATCTTTGCTCCCAGATGACATCTACCTTGTAGAATAACTTTCTGGGCTACTTCCTCTGGGATCAGGTAACCATTTAAATTCTCTGGATTTTGGTGTTTTAACAGGGATTTAATTACAAAGGTAAGTGTATGCACCTGCTAAAGCAGTACTAATTATTTGATAATGGGGCAATCTTTCTCAATACAACCAGGTTTTGTGGTGGTAAGCTACACTAATGAAGCACACTGAGAGAACAAATCCTCTCTATGTTAAAAGGCTTATTTAAATTAAAGAAATCTGTAAAGATTGAGAGGGGTTCTTTTGTCATCACAGATATTGACAACTGTGGAGCTAATGTTCATGGAGCACATCCATTATTGCTGGAGGATGCTTTTGACTTGTGTGACTTCATTAAGTAATATATGGCATCATCTTTTAATGCTTTTTTCTGACATTTTTGTCTCATCTGTTGCTTTTGAAAGCTGGTTTATATCTAGAGCTACTCAGTTGGAACCAATCAGTAACATTTCAACAGTGCTACTGTATTTCCTCCATCCAGTACATCTGCTGCAGGCCTGTGTAGTATGCACAGGGTCAGTGGAATGTTTTAGTTTTCAGAAACTCACACCTTATTGTGAGCCCTTTGCCAATTTACAATTGCAGAAGCCAGAAGCTAAACTACAGTGTTATAACTTTATAATCTCAAGCTAATAAAAAAAAGTGGGGGCTCCATAAGCCAGATGGGTTCCAATGCCCCTGTCAAAAGCTATGTTGATCATATACCACTAGGTTTTTTTGTTTCTTAATAACCAAAAACATGTTAGCATTAAAAAAGCAAATGCACTTGACAGCATCAATTCCATTATGGTTCCCAGTCATCTGCTTTATTGGGTTTGAAGGAATTTAGCCAGAGCGCTCTATTTTCACTAGAATGTCATTAAAAACTTTGCAGCTTAGGCAAATGGTAAGCAATTTTGAGGGAAAACATTTTTTAACTCTCATTTTGCAGAAGGATTTCATTTTTTCATTTCTTTCTAAGACATATTTTGCCTATTTTTTTGTGTTTGTTCTTCTTTTGCACAGAGACATCACTTTTAAAATCTTCAGTGCTTTTCAGCAGTGAAATGAAAAATATTGACATATTACAGATGATGAAACATGGCCAAATTTTATTCCATTTGCTGCTGAATGGTAGCTGTGACTGTCAAACGGATGAAAACAATTCAAAGTTCTAACCCTGAGGCAGACCCCAGATTATTGGAGGCCAAGCAGAAATTTCAGTATTTGGCCCATAAATATCAGAAGCTAAAAAAATGAAATCAATTAAAGACGCTGCTTAGAAACTGTACAAAATCCACAGACTAACAATTCCACTCTATTCCTGACTCTTCTTAGACAATAAAGCCTGTACACTAAGTCCTTATTTCTTCATCTGACTTCTTTTTGCCCATCTTAAAATAAGAAAGTGGTAAGAACCTCCCCCCACCCTGAAAAAAAAAATTTTAAAAAGTAGACACACAGGGAAGGAAAGGAATTTGTCTTCCTCTGCAATCCAAGCAGCAAAGTGAATATTTTCAGCCAATTCCTCAGTGTCCTAGAGATCGCTGTTATTAATGTAGCTGGGGGTGCATGCTGCTGATAATTACTGTTAGCTGGAATAATTAATAAGAATAATTGCTTGGTATGGTAAGAGAAGGGGAAGCTCTGGGAAGGGGAAGGAATAGGCTGGAAGAATGATAGACTCCCTGAGCGCATTTTTATAGACAGGAAGTTCAGCAGAAAGCATCCTGAGAATAGAAGAATTGTCTGGATGCCAAGGACAAAAGTTAAGACATATAAGGCTTAAATGAGATAGGGGCAGTCTGGAATGCTACAGTAAGATCCTGTAGTGGATGTGTAAGAGAAATGAATGGTTATAGGTTTTAAAGAGGTATATTAGCTATTGTGAGGCAGTCTAAAATTAGTAGTGTAATCTTTATTTGAGGTACAGGACCACTTGAGACAGACAGAAGTCAGGCAGAATAGAGAGAAGTATTGCCTCTGAGAGAGGTTTTCTGTAGTTTATCCCAGCTAGAGAGAGGACAAACTAGTCATTAGAAACAAAATACAGGTGCCAGGGGTGTGGAGAATGACCACAATTTTGGTATAATAGGTTAAATTTCCTGCACATTTTGCACTTAGGGAATGGCAGACACAGCTCTCAGCACTGTTAACAGGAGCAGTACTGGCAGCAGGGCTGGATGCAGCCCCCAGGGATGGGGAGGCTTCTTAGTGATGCAGTTTTTGCCCCTCATGCCTCTTTACTCCAGGTGATGCTGCTGCTGGACCACAATCTCCTCTGGGGATGTACCCAAACACTTCGACTACAAACAGCCATGCTGACTGCTGCACTGGCTGCCCCCAGCTGCCTGCTGATTTCTGCTCCAGCCCAGCCAGCTTAACTCCTCATGCAGACTCTTCAATCCAGCACTGAAGCACGTGAGCTTTCACAGCAGCTTGTTACTGGGCCTGATGGCTGCATGGAGATGGGCTGGAGAAGGATCACGTTGGGCTGGAGGGTTAGGAGAAGAGTGGAAGGGAAACTATCCCCAGAGAGATGGTGCCAAGGTGATAATCCTCTTTGGCCAGAAGAAAGAAACTGCCTTTGAACTCTGTCTTGACAGCATCAAACACAGCCCAGGAGTCTTCCATGGGTTGAGGAAGTATCTCCATTTCCCAATCTCCCAAATTCAGGAGCTAAGAAGACAATGCTTTTCATTTTGGTTTTAGTCCTTGTAGACCTTTAAAAACAAGGATTTTCGCAGTTCTACTGTGGTTTGTGTGAAGCTGTATTCTTGTTTCATTAGCTTAAAAGAGCAACTGTGTTCTCCCTCTACTTCTCTGCTCTTTTCTGATGAGCTTGGTACTGTCTGTACACATGTCCTATGTATAACTTCCTCCCTACCCACTATGCATTCAATAGGATACACATGGAGAACTCAAAGTAAATATGGACAGAGGAAATATAAGTGGATACAGGATGTCACAGGCTATCTAGCAATCAAATCAGTGATAATGTCATGAAGAATGAGCATGCTTAGAGGGACTTTTAGTTTGGTGCTACTCAGAGTTATTACTGTTTGCTAGAAAAGAAGTACAACATTTAACTCTGTCAGAGGAGATAGGAAAAGCTTGTATGGACAAGGTGTGACTGTGTATGATTTTACCTTCCTAATATAAATCTTTTAGGGAAGAGCAACTGAAACTGAAAAGATAGATATAGTTAATTACTTCTGTCTGGCACAGGGTAAAATCCCATTACAAAGGCTTCAGTCTGGATCTTGGCTTCCCCCATGACGCATGCTACATAAATTAATTAGGGTCACACAACAAGAAGAGATGCCAGCCTAGGAATGCAGAAGAGTGACATGTTATCTTTCCCGGAATAATGCTGAGATTGCTGCTGTCACCATGGACTTCATCCTGTTCCCATTCCTGCTTTAGTGGTTACTTCAGTCTGAGGTCAGTAGAAATTATTTTAAAGTGGTGTTATCCAAGTCTTTCCCCATTCCTAGCAGCCAGTCTCCAAAAGAGGATAGAAATTGTTAACAGCTTTTCCTACAGTGATTGAAGGGAAGTGATTGTACAGCACCTGTGTGACTGGGCCTTGGTCCTGGCTGGCACCCCAGTATGAATAAGGGACCTCATGACTGATGCCAGCTAAGGGAATTCCTCCCTTAACTTAAAAGGACACATTTCCTATGTACAGTCTGTGACAGATAGAGAAGCCTCAAGAGAGGTAGGAATGAGACTGACATGAAACAGCCTTTATATGAAGAACTTTCAAACCTGTATCTGTGAGAAAATCCAAAACTGCTTGTCCCAGGAAACACCTAATAATTTATATCAGGCCTATCCCATTTATTTAGGGATGATGTTTTGTTCATCTCAACAGGCCTTAGAGAGAAAGCAGTGTCCTAAGATTTAACTGGTTTGACAGAGCACACAAAACTGCCAGCCAGCTTATTCACATCCCCCA
This sequence comes from Thryothorus ludovicianus, assembly GCA_013397245.1. Classification (NCBI taxonomy): domain Eukaryota; kingdom Metazoa; phylum Chordata; class Aves; order Passeriformes; family Certhiidae; genus Thryothorus; species Thryothorus ludovicianus. Next base: position 643,231 of record VZTB01017138.1, on the reverse strand, counting down.
AGCCAACATGACTAGAGCCAGATAGTTTAGCTGATATAGGAGCCTACCATGTGCAATTTTACAAACCTTCATTTTAAGAGATTCACATCTGTCCAGAGAAGCCTTTCCCAGGTGCTTGAATGCAAGTCCCTTGTTCCAGTTAATTTTCAAGCACCCAAGCTGCTACAAACAACCTAACTTCCCTGGTCAGTGTGTGTCCTTTGGTGCCACAAAATGACTGCAGAACAGTTTGGTTCTCGGGCAGGTGGAGGCAGCCAGGAGAAATATGTGATGGAGTAGTGCTGCCATGCCAATGTCCCCTGTGTGCCTTGGGGCAAAGGAGACTCAGCTCCTGTTTTGTCCCCTTTCTCTCAAGAAGTTGGAAAAGTGACTTTTCACTCTGCAAGTACTGGGCAGGAGCTGGGGCAGGAAGCAGTGCACCGAGCTCCTGGTGAGGGTGGATCATCTTCCCACCTCTGAGCAGCGACACAAAGAACACAGGGAGCTGAAAGAGGGAGGCTAAACAAATAAAAATATAAAGAAGACCTGATGCCGAATACAGCCAGGTAAGGACTGAGCACACACAGGTCTCTCTGAAATCAGCAAGGCAAGACAATGGAGAAACTGCACATCAGACCTGTACCGCTGTGTTTGTATCACCTTTCTTGTTTCATCTGGTTTGGTTACCCTCTTCCCTGGCCCACGCCTGGATCACTTAAATCGCAGACACCTCAAGGTCAGAAGGCACCACATGCAAAGGCATGCATTATATTAAAATCAGTAACTGCAAAGATAGTCCCCTAAAAGCTTAGGGAGGACCCAAAGCCATGTGCTGTGGGATCCTCCCCTCCCTGCTGCAGTGCCTGTCTCCTGAGTGCAGCCAGAACAGCCGCCCGCGGGCTGCTGGCGAAGGGGCTCCTGGGGGACGGTGCTCTGCAAGGCCAGCCAAACAAAGCACTTCATCATCTGCTTAACTTTAAGCACCTGACTAGCTCCATTGAGTTCAATACAACCGCTCACATGTCTGAAGTTAAGCACATGCTTAAAAGATTTGTTGGATTAGGGCCCAAAAGATTAGAGCTCTATAAAAGTAGCTGTGATCTTTAAAATGACAAAATGGCTTTCTCAATGGTAAAGAGAAAAATATTAACAACCCTGGAACAATCTGGTAAAAAATAAAAGCCCTTTAAGCATTTCACATGTATGTTATGTATCAAGAGGTAAGGAAAAAACTAATAAAAAATTTTAAAGAGGTTACAGCAAAGAAAAAAAAAGAGTAGGAGAACAAATACGGAGAGATTTTTCTTGTCATCTGCAAGACAGTGGAAATCAGTCAGGGAGAAAGTTAGAATACAATGGCACAGGAAATGAAAATGAAGAAGGTAGTGAAGGCTTTCCTTCACTCCCTCCTCCCCCCACCCTCTTTAAATGAGGTATTGACTGAGTTCTTCAAACTGAATCTTAAAAAGGGGGACTAAGTTAACTACAGGTCAACCTGTGTCAGGGTCACTAAGGCCAGTGGAGGAAATTACCTAAGGAAACCAAAATCTAGGACATATCCAGGACCTGCAGGAAATGATGCTAGATGTTAAAAGACATCTGGAAGGAAATCTTTGATTTATTGTCATAATTTAAGTGAGTTCTTAGAAAACAAGCAACCAGAGCATAAAACACAGGCAAGAGAAACTAAGCCCTCAAGCCATCATCTTGCAACCTATATAAGATATAGTACAAGATATACTCCAAGGTTTTCCCCATTTGCCACCAGGGCAGGACTGGAAAGCCAGGAAAACAGGGTAGTAAGAGCAGGAGAGTCTTCATCTCTAAGCTCCTAAACTTGTGAGCAGGTCGTGGTGCGTGGTGAAGGGGCACGGCTGCTGCGGTGCTCTGGACAGCCCATGATAAAGTGCCACATGACAGTGCTACTGAAACTAAAAGCAGCAGGAGCTCAGAACAGAAGAGAGGAGAAGATAAAAACACAGCTGAAAAACAATGTCACGCTGCAGAGAAGTGTTGAGTGGGGCCCCTGCAGGGACCACTGCGTGGACCTTTAAGGATTTCATGTTTGCATGATTAACTAAGATGAAGAGGCCAGCTGCAAACTTTAATTTCCTGATGACACAAAGGGCCATGAACAATATATATATAGAGTTTGAATTTGTAATGGCACCGGGCTATTACATAGCAAAGCCTATTCAGCATAGACAAAAAAAATGCCGTTCAGGTTTATTGGTGCTTCATAACCAATTGACGAGCTTGGTTCCCAGATAATTTTGCTCAGGAAAAGCCCAGGGAGACACAAACAAGACAAAACCAAACCAAACTCCCAAAACAAAACAAAAAAACCCCACAAAGAAAAAAGAAACTAATCACCCCCCCACTGCAAACCCCAAATAAACGAAAAAAGAAACAATGAAAAATATTAATCCTAAAATCAGAGGACAAAATGCAATTACCAACAAATATTCTGTTATTATCAGTCTCAGGTAATGATTAAAAATTATAGGTACTTCTCAAAACTGATCAGGAACAGATGCTTGTAATTTAGAGAGAAGTAAAGGCTGCTACAAGACGGTTTCCACATGTAGGTCCATGGAAAGAAGAAGCAGGATGAATGATTGTATCTGGCAGCTTTACATTTAACTTATGGTGTAACCTATTGGGGCAGATTCTAGACCTACTCTGGTGGTTCAGAGGTGCTGTAATGATGGGTTAGATGTGTCTTTGGAACTGCAGCGCCCAAAAGAGCATGGCAGGTTCCAAGTCACTTAACCCACCAGTCATGCAGGAATAGGAAACATATTTTTATTTTATGGCAAAACAGGTCTCAGACTTATAATCACCAATGCTGGACACTGCCTTCTGTATTCTCTCTCCATCTTCTGTTAGCATTCAGTATAGATGCAAATATATGTTCTAAATAGCAAAGCTAGCATGCTTTGCTATAACTCCATATTCAGAGTCAGAGGTTAGGGAGTGTGCTGAGAGGAGTGATATTGGTAAAGGCTACATCTCTGCCATATTTTCTGAATTTCACTATATAAACTTCTTTAAAATCCCAAGGAAAAAGCAAACTCCATATTTTCGTACATAACCAGCTACACATAATTTAATATTATGTGGGAGGTGACAAGAAACAATTAACCTATTTTGAGAAAATACAGGAATTTATAGGAGCAACATAACTCATGAAGCAATAATTTAAAACTGACCTTCTAATCCATTTCCACAACCTAGAGATAAACACTGTGGAATGTTTCAAATTATAAACGAGTCTGCCTTGATCTAAGTGGGTTGAAGAGTCAGACTAAAAGCATCTCACATAAATTCAAACCACAGTTACAAATATTCCTACTGCAGTACTGATACATGAGTGGAAAAGTTCTGCCTGGAAATTTTTAGAAGGAAAAATGTCAGCTGATAAAAGCAAACACTTTTGCAGCAGTGTATTGATTTCAGTGAAATTCTGTTTGGAAAGAATAACTGAAACAATCAAACTTTTTTTTGAGTGGTGTGTTACTTTTTTTTTTCTTTTTGTCAAAGCATTTTTTCCTATGTTAAAAAATTTTCTATAAAAAAATAGCTCAAATCAGAACAGTGCATGTCCATTAAGCCCGTATGTCAATTGTTTTTTTGTATGAAACTTTAGTTCTTCTCATTTTAAGTGTGCATTTGAGCAGAAGTAGATAATTCCTCCCTGAAGATGGCAAGTCTGTGTTCCTGAGGTGCCCAACAGTGAGTGTGGGGTTTCTGCTTGCACTGGCAGCATTTTTTGACTCCCTGGGTGCTTCTGGAGGCTGCAGGTGGTTTAACCATGTACCAGTATGGTTTGCTTTTTCCTACAAAGAAGGTCACTCGGAGGCTAACATACCCAAACAAGCTGGAAATGTAGTGGTTACTAAACCAGTGGCACTCTATAAAACAGAGCAGGTACCTCTCAAATATTCCTTGAATGGTGCTTGAAAATGTCCATCAGACCCTTTCTGAAATTAGGCAATGTGTGAGTGTGCTAAACGAGAGACAGAAGCTCATTGTCTACCAAAGCCTATCATAACATTTTAATTGCCACTTAAATCACACTTAACCAAGTGCTGGGATTTGGGGCAGCAATCTTAGACTCTTAACCTATCCTCCTGACCAAATTATGAGTTGAAAAACAAGAACTCTCAGATATTTCCCTGGAAAGTGCTAGGAATAAATAAAAGATACCAAGAAGGAGAGGAAATGCTATCTTTCTATCACAGGTTAATAATTGGCTGAAGATGTTTGCCTGAGTTGTTGGTAATGATAGCCTCTGGCACATCAATACAAGAGGAATACATGCTGTCTTGAAAGAAATACTGCAGGAAAACCTTTTCTAGCTCCCCCTGCCCCCTAAAAAAGAGTGACCTGACAGCAAGAGGCTGTTAAGGGTGAAGTGCATTCCTTGGGTCTTTTATTTTTGGGTAGACTAGTCTGAATACTCCAAACTTGGTGTTCAAACCCACTCTGTCAGTGTTACATGGATGTTGCAGGTGTCAAACACCCAGATGTTCAGGAGAAGTGGAGCAGAGTAGGAAGGGAGCACACTCTTACACATTTTATTTTCCTTGGACCCCTTTGCAGGGCATTGCCACGACATGTTTCCTTTGTTTGGAGGGGTATTCCCTGGCACGCGGCTCTCTGCCAAGGCTTTTCTGTGTGAAACTCAGAAGAAAATGGCCCATCAGGTCCTGAGTTCCTATCGCTATCAATACTCTCCATATAATGGAGACTCCTGGAGTAACAGCTGCTCCATATGTATACACGAAATTGCATCAAAGAAAGCGCACTGCTCTAGCCCTTCCTCCCATCCGTGGAGATTGAGCTAATTGACGGGAATGAAAATAGCTGAACTGTGAATGTGAGCCAAGGAAGTGTTGGGGGTCCAAGAAAAACTGCTCTTGGCTTATGTCACTAAACAGCTTAAGTTTCAATTTTGAAAATTACTTCAGTTTTACTTAAATAATTCTGTCTGCCAAGCAACCAATTTGGGGAACTGATGAATGACAATGTCGCCCCATCTGCACTGAGTGCAATATCCATTTTATATGACCTGTAGCAAAAAAGGGAGGAAAGCATTATATTCCCAGCTTCTCCCTGGCACTCTCTATAAGACTAAATGGGGATAGGGTAGAGAATTAATAAAAGACTAGTTTGCTCACATGGGAGAGGAACAAAGGAAATGATTGCCTCCTGCACTGGAGCTGTGCTGAGTGCATCACTGTGCAGTTTCTTTTATCTGCATGCTTTGGGACTGGCACAGCCATGTGAAACAAGTCTGATGCTTTTTATTCTATATGGGTCTTATATAAAGCTGAAAAAACAGCAGAGGAAGTATGAGATGCCTCTAGAAACTGGCTGAAACTTCTAACTCATTGTGAGCTTACACAAGCAGGCCAGACAATCCAGCAGGAAGTTATCGCTACACCATCGTGCCAATACTCCAAGAGCTCAAATTAAAATCAAAATTTGTTTAAGCCAAATTTCTCAGATTCTGAAGTTGCTCCATTCCAGGTACCAGGATAAAGCATAAGCTGGAATTTTCCAGTCCCAGGGGCTGTAAGTAAAATACACATGCCCAGCAAGAGAAGTGGATAATTTTTACTTCATTTATGGATTACCTGGACTGGGGTAGTGCTGCTAACCTTCCAGTCAACATTATGACCTAATTTCTTTCCTTCTTTCTATTTTTGTTTTTTTCCTCTTCCTGAAGGCATAAAAATTTCAGCATCAGCCCACCACCTAGGAGTCCAGACAAAGGCTTATAACTCAACGCCTTTCATCCCAATCTCTACACACGGCCCCAGTGTTGGTGTGGGAAACATCGGAGCATTTTTTTTCTTCTAGTGTGTGCCATTTTCTCAGGCTTGGCTTTATTTTTTTCATTCTTCTTTCTTTTTCATTAGAAAAGTAAGAGTACCAGCATCTTCTCACATGTTGGTATGATAGGTGTTATGAGATACCTTGAAAATATTTTGGGTTATACCCCTGACATTAAAATTTTAATAGAAAAAAAAATTAAATTTTAGGCTGAGGTTTACAATGCAGTAAATCTACCTACCCAAGGTCAAGGGAAGACAGGCAACAGTTTTGGACCAGAGACTATTGAAATGTATTCGTATTTTAACTTTATTTGAGTGCAATAAGCAATGAGTGGAGAACTAGCCACTATGAAAAAGCGAACCCCACGTGTAAATCAGATGACCGCATTAAAAAGATTAAAATGTCAATGACTGCTGAAGTCCAAAAAAGGAGTCTACTGAGACCTATAAAATTAGAACTAAGAGAGGGAGGTGGCCCTTAAACTTTTAACCAGATATTCTACTGTATGAATGACCACATTAGTTAATTTTTGTCATGACAATCTAATTTTTCTATTGATTATTTGCTTTTATTAGTTGAGTCCCTTAAGAGACTAATAAAGTCTGAAAAGGCTCTTTTCCCCCCACCTTTGCAGTGCTCTGTTTGATAGCCAAAGAGCGGGGCATTAAAAAAGCAGGTGATGGTCCTGGTTTCCACAGCGTCGCGTGGGAATTATGTCGGTGAGGCAGCCTTGCACTGCTACATCTCAAGGTTCTCACTCGGGCAACTGGGAGTTTTATGAGGAAGGATGGAGAGAGGACTTCAGGAATTGGCCCCTGGTGAAGAATCTTATACGACATGAGCATTGTGCTGCATGCACAGCCAAGGGCCCACAGAGAGCTGTCTGAAACAGCAATAGACACAAGGATTTATGACAAGAAGCAGCAATTGCAATATCTGGCGCTAAACATTTAATCTATGGTTACAGTTTTTACTTTGGATCAGAGCTGAAGTCAGCAGAATTAAATCTTCAAGTGTATTTCAGCAGCTCTAAATCCTTCTGATACTGTTAACAGTGGCAGACTTCCAAAATGCATTCTGTTAATAAGACAGTAAAGTATAAAACCGAGTTATCTTCTACAAGAAAAGGGAAAAAAAAGAAGAAAAATAAGAAGAAAGATTGTTATAAAACTGCATTTGTGGTATCCTGGCCATTTTCTAGCTGAATTTCTTTCCAAATTATTTTTTTAACCCACTGCCCTTGGTGAATAAAAGAAATTCTACTAAGAGAGAAATTTTTCCCCCAAAGCTTCAAATTTTCCTCTTATTTTTACAGGTTAGAAGAGGTTAAGGAATCACCAATCAGCTGGTAACATGCAGTACCAATTCTCTATAGGCCAGCAAAAGGGATTCAGCAGCTGTTACCTTCACTTTTGCACTTAACATAACTTTTTGTTCACCGGCAGCTAAAGAAGATTTATGCAGAGCACACTGGGAGGTTGCTCAGCTCCCCAAGGCAACTCCATTAGCTTTCCCAGGAGCTATATTAAATGTGTATTAAACCATACACACACACACACACACAATCTCTTCGGCTAATGCACTAGTTCTATCTTTAAACTGACAAAAGTGAGGATACTCATAGAAAAGACCCAGATGACATCCTTAAATCCCTGTTTCATGTCTCAAAATTACAGAATATAGTGTAAAGTCTTTGCTTCTCTGAGTTTCATTCAAGTTCTTCTTTGGTTCATCCAGAGCAGATTGCCAAGGACATTGCATTTGTAAGACCCAAGTGCTCTGTGTGTTTGGTTTTGTATGGGAGGGCTTCTAAAAGGAAAAGGCAAATTAAAGAAAAAAAGGAAAGGATAACATCTCTCATTTGCACATAAGCGTTCACTTGAGCCATTAAATTCACATGGTGTTGAATGAATGGAACTATGGTGTACCTTGAGAACACACACCTGACAGTGAAGGCTGTGCTATGGTCACATTAGCAAACACTCTGGAAGGGAAGCTGTGGGAATCAATGCCCCAATGCCTTTTGCTGGAGGCCTCCTGCCTGCAGAGGGCTCAGGTAGCAGAGTGTAGCTGGGAGCACACATGGAGAAGGAGCAGCTGTAACCCTGTCCCCAGACCACCAGAGCCACAGGCCTGGTGGAGAAGTCCTTGAAAGAGTAAGGTGGGATTGTAGAATTTATCAGAATGCATATCCTACTCAGCTTACTGTATTCTGAGGAGCTTTGGAATAATTTTATGTGCATTTCAGTTTCTGAAGGATCCCACTTCTTCCTTGAAAAAGCTGTTCTAATATACAAGCCATTGCTGAGGTTGCTGACTGATGTCATTGGCATGATTCCTTCAGGCTTCAAGCATATGAATAGTCCCAGCATGACCTCTGCTTTTCAACAAGGTGAACCCATGCAGTGGTGTTTTGGTAAAGGAAAAGAAATGGGAAATTCTCTGCATTCCGATTCTCCCATAGAACAACGACCAAGATTGGTAAAAAGATGCATGCTATGCCAAAAATTGAACTTCAAACGTCTTATCAAACTTGTAAAAGGTGCAGTGAAAAATTAGGGTTTGGGAGTCCATCCAACCTTATTTCTGCTACCACAGATGGGTGCTTGCATATGATACAGTTTTCAAATACCTGGCCAGGAAATTTTTTTCCCCACCAGCTCTCTCCTTCCCTTCATATGACCCTTCTGGCAAATATTAGGTCTTCCCCCCAGGGTACAGGAACATTATATTCAAACTGTATATGTGTATTTTGCTCAAGCATATTTCAGAAAAGGCCTAATTTCTTCTACATTGAACTTGCCCCTAATATTTCATTTTAAAAAGGTAGCTACTGTGGAAAATTTTGGTCTACGATGTTAGACCTTGACAGATTTACAAAGAATTCAATATGGAATTTTACAAAGTGAAGTGCTGGCCATTTACCAGCCTTCTAATTTTTCTTAATAGAAACTTATTTCCTGCGGAGAAATCATCAGAATAGTTGCAGTTCCTTATAGATTTCCATGCCAAACTTTTGATGCAAAAACCTTTTGCTATGATGGTGATGGTCAGATCACACTGCAAAGTCTATTTGGATGCTAACTGAGCGATATCACCCAGATTAGCCAAGGCCCTTGGAGAATTGCTCTGGGTCAGCCCTACTTTCTGCTTGCAGCATTGCCTATTGACTACTGCAGCAGGAAACATGGGGCATGAGGAAGTGCTCCAGGGGAAAGGCAGATGTAAACGTCCATTCAGAATTGTTCCTGGCAGCTCTAAGGTAGATTGAGGCAGTGTGGAGCCAGAGACAGTTTGATGCTAATGCTCATCTTTCCTGTGGACAAGGATCTAGAAAACCTGCTCACTTGTTTTTTTGTAAAGACCTCCAGGCTTAAGACATATTTTGATTAGAGAAAGGGCACTAAGTTTCATAACTGTAGGAGAGGAACATACTCAAGCCTTTACTCAGTTTTCTGCAAGTAATTAAATCTCAGTTTCTTGAATAAAAATCAGAGACATTCTTGCAGTGAGTCTTGTGATTAAATTCTGACCTGGGTTGCTCATTTCTAAGTCATAGTTAATTTAAGTAGAAGCAATGTTTTTGGTTTGTGGTTTGGACAGTGGCTTTTATAAGTTTGAAAAAATTCTGCCAGTATTTTGTCTATCTCTTTTTTAATTTTTTTCAGTGAAAAGCTGTCAAAATTACAAGTCTTCAATAGATTTCTCTGTTACAGGTGCAAAAGAGTAATAGGAGATGAGTGCAACAACTTGGTAGTTTTATCTCTGTGATCCTATTTCTGTTCAAACAGCAAAAGTTCTGTACTGTACAGAATATGAAAAATAATTTCAGATGTGCTTATGAAGAAGGGGAACACAAGCCAAAAGGGGAGCCTGGCTGAAAATCCAGAGCTGTTTTTCAAAACTGTCTTAGAGCAAAGATTTTAGATCTGTTATCACCGAGACACAAGAAGCAGATTTCTACAAGAAGCTTTCATTAACAGTTTTCACTATTCACTTCAGCCTTTATCCTCGAAGTGTTCTGTGTTTCAGCATTCCTGTCCTGAGCTTGGTTTTGGAATAGCAGCCCTGAAGACCCTTAAATAGAGCTATGTTTGTGGGCATGGGCATAATTCCTCCAGCTGTGCAAACAGTAAAACAAAGATAGCATCTCTTCTGTTGCAGCCCTGCAGATCGCTGAATGATAACAAGACTGAGGATTTACAGTGGATTCAAGGTGCTTCTCTGCTCTGGAATTCCTTCTGACTCGTCAAAGAGATGACAAACAAGTCCCTCACTCCTGAGGTGTCGCACACAACATCGAGGAGCATAAATATCCAGTTGTATTTCCTCTATCAGCAGTTTACTGTGCAGTATCTCAGCCATGTATGTGGCATATCATTCACTGCACCTTTCTCAGACCTCTGGATAAGGTCCAGTTCTCTGGTAAGGAAAGTTCCAGGATGTTCTTCTGTGTTCTAACAGACTTTGATTGAAAATGAGCTTTTTTAATGAACCAAGTGAATAGAATCTAGTTCTGCAGTATATGTGATTATCCTTCTGATTTTTATTTCCACATGGATTTCTGTAGGTCTCGCCCCTTTCTCTTTTTGACAATCATACAGCTCTTTTGAGTTAATAGAGTTACTCCTCAGTGCTGTCTCAACATTTTTAGTTTTCTATACTTTACCAATTTTGTACTAAAAGAATCTCAAAATACTGTTGGTTTTGGCAATGGAAAAATTAAGGCTTTGGCAGCTTTTTGAGGGAGCTGGGTCTTGGCCCACAGGAAGGTCTCATGATTTAGGATGGTTGAACAAGCACATTACTGAGAGTTTTCTATTACAGTTATAAGCACGTAGCTAATAGTGCTGACATTTGCATGGTATGTAACAGCGGAAATCGAAGCCAGAAAAAGATACTGACTTTGAGAGAGTCATAAAATAATAGTGGGCCACCTTCCATGGCTGATACTTCACATTTGTCTCCACGGAAGACAGTCTGTGTAAGCCACTGGGGAGAGGCCTGTTGTGTTAACACCATGTTGGAAAGCAGTGCAGGTATGGTGATACCATGTTCCTGCTTGTAGCTACAGAGGAATGATGAGTTTAGGTCTTAAGATACTGATGGATGCAGAGCAAAATGGGTGGGGATTGGCCAGTCCTTGGAGCGTTGGGGGACAAATGTTGGCTCACCTTGAGTGCAATGTAGATGCTCACCTAAAAAATCTGTTGGCCAAAAAGTTATCTCATATTGTGTTATAGATTTTACCTTAACTATGTTTTATCTTACACTATAGCTATGCTGTAGGTTTCTGGTGAAGACTGAACCACTAACTTGCAACGAAATAAACTTGTTTGCAACTAAAATATTTGACTTCTCTTTGCCGAGTCATAAATAGAAATTTGCCCTCTGCAAAAAAAATTACTGTTACCAAAATACGACTTTCTAAATTCACATCACCACAAAGATCTTTGATAGTTTGTAAATTAGAACAAAATATGGAACCTAAATGTTTCAAAAAACCCCAACCTATTGAAAGCACTCACTTCTATTAATCACGCTATATAATGGGCTGAATCAAGATGTTGTATTTATTTCACTCCAGAGGAAAGATCACCATAACTCAACTGCATCTTTGCCACTCATGAATTATCAAGTCTTGCTTTGCTTGTGGGATAAATATATCTCAGTTATGTATGCTCTTCTTTCCTCTCAGTGTATCTATATATTTTTGGTGTCAATTTTTATTTATATGCATATACCTGCAATGCTCACAGTGGAGATTGTTACTTTGCCATAAGTCGAAGCAAATCAATTTGGTCTACAGACACAATTTATTTTCCTACTGCAGCATTCTCCAGTATCATTGCAGGAGATGCCTCCACAGCTTTCACTATAACTGTTAAAGTGGGCCACATGGCAAAGATGTGAGGGGGTCTAGCATTTGATCAAGTTGACAGGGAGTGTCAGGTCCCTGCTGTTAGCTGCAACGCCAGCATGATGACACGTATTTGATGTCATTTCAATGCAGATTCTGACACAGGCCAATTTATGGCCCAATTTATGTCCTGACTCTCATACCAAGGCCAAGCAAGCTATAAAATGTAATAAGAATTTCTTCAATCAATGTCCAGAGGAAAAACAAATCACTTGGTTACTGACACAATATTGCATCAACACTCTGGTAAAGTTCTCACAAGTGTGTGACATGCCCCTAAGCTACGGCGAACATGTGGAATAAAAGGCTGGGCATGACAACCTCACATCTCTGAAATGGGACCCCCTCAACTTAAGAGCTGTTTCCATGTCAGTTATTCATCTTTGTAGCTTTCTAGTTTGTTAAGAATAAAATTCTTCTCTCTTTGCTTCCTCTTCCTTTCCCAGCTTCAGACTTTCCACCCCACCAATTTTTTTTATCTGTCTTGCACACTGTATCTAGTTATCAAAAAATCCCAGCACAAGATCCAGACAAGGTTATGATGGTCAGATGATGATCTGACAGTGAGCTTCTCATAGGCTTGTCTATTTTCACTTTCAGATGCTCTCAAATCAGATAGAAATATCTACCTTCATCTTCAGCTCTTCATAATCAAGACAATAACCCTATCTCAGCCAGCTGTTAGAAGACATTGTCAATGGCGAATAGGCATGTAGAGCACATATTTTTAATTGGATATGGGATACAGGATTATGTGTTTTTCAAAAGTAGTGGTACTGCCTCTATAATGTGAAACAAATGGTTTTGCCCTATGGACAACATAAAGGCATGAGAAAATGTATGTGTGGTCTACCCTGTATAACTTCATTCCATTATTCCTCTGGTTCTGTACATTTAAGACTGTAAGTATGACTATTCTTGGTTTTCTGTAAACCAAAACAGCTGACAGGGGACTTATTTTATTTGGTAAGGTCTTTGCCCTGGTAATTTCAGTAAAGCTGCTGTGCAGATGTGGCTGGCTCTTTAGATGGCTGTGAAAATGAAATCAAGGTGAAGGGAAAGTACTCTACACCCGAACATTTCTCTGCACACATCAAAAAAATTGCCCTCTAAAGCTTGCCCAAGTACACCACAGGTACCCCTACCCTGCAGTTACACTGCCAGCAGGATGTCAATGTGTGTGCTGTGCAACAAATGAGCTCTAACCTGGCCAAGGGCAGGGTGTGGGGTGTCATGTGGGTTGTCCTGTTGGATTTCAGAACCTTTGTGAGGCAGGGCCTGGTGCTCATCCTTAGCTGGTAGACCCCAAACAACTTCTGCTGCCACTGTGATCCTGGCAGCCAGAAAGCAAAGTGGTCTGCAGAGCTCTTAGACATGGAAGTTCTGCCAAACCCTGTTTTCAGCACAATCCTGGAAAGCTGATTTTCTTCCACATGGCTTAAGCATCTCATACTATGACTGTTCACACCTCCTTAGGTTTGGTCATCTGGACATCTACAAAGGTTTTCTCTAATATTTCCCTGGTACTGCTGCTAAAACCTCTTCAGCCATAATTCAAGGTATTTTGTCCTTCTATATGCGTCTCTCTTTAGGTCTCAAATTTAGCTCTTTCTGCTTGTTCTTACATTTTCCTCCTTTCCCTGCTATTTTCTTTATGAACGTTCTTGTTCTGAAATGATCAAATTATCAATGTAGCACCTCCCAGCAGTGCAGTAAACAGTGACCAGTATCTGTCAAACATGAGTCAGTTTTTCTCCACTTCTCCAAAGGAACAGGACTTTAAATGAGAAATTTTGTTTTAGTGGAGTGACACTTTTTTTGTGTTTGTGCTGGGCTTGTTTTTGGGAGGTTTTGGTTGTTGTTGGGTTGGGTTTTTTTGTTGGTTATTTTGTTGGTTTTTGGGTTTTTTTAAAGAAATATAAAAACCATTAACATTTTTATAAAGGGCAAGCATGTGTGTTATACTGGAAGGAAATAAAAGACTGTGAAAAAAGAAGAAATTCCTTTTTCCTGAGCATTGTAAATTGTTGGTATTTTACTTTTCTACATCTCAGAAGAGCCTTTGAGTTCCAAAATTCCTATCAAATGAAGATGGTTTGCTTTCAAAAACAAAAATTGAAACAAAAGGTTTTCTAACAATTGCAGATGGACAATACTTTTTTTTTAATGAAAAATATCTTATTTGATTGAACCAAACACTCATTTTGTTCACAGAACTCTCAATTTTCTCCTGCTCCAATATAAATCCAAATGCCAGTGAAATTTTGTGTATCTTAAGCTGTGTTTTGTTTGAAAAAGGATTGCCAGACAAGATTACAGCATAGCTTCTCATTGACTCTAGGATCCCTGAAAATGGAGATGGCTCCTCGGCCAGAGCCTAGATCAAATTGTGTCTCCTTGCAAGCAAGCCTTGCTGTTCTGGAAAGAGTGTTGCTCTGGGAGCAAAAAGGTTTTCCTTTGATTTGTCACCAATCTGCTCATTACTGCTGTTGGCTATGGCATTGTTATGTGCCACCCTACATAAGTTTGCACATTTTTCAGAGAAGTTTTGGGCTATGCTCAGGCTTTCTGCTGTGGCCCCAAAATCTGAAAAAGCAAAAGACAACTGGGACCAGTTTAGAATCCCTGAAGAGAGCTAGACAATGTTTGTCTGACCCAAAGTGGCTCCTTCGGACTTAAGCAATATTGTAAGCACCTGGGACTGTCTTAGGCTTCATGTGTCTTTTGAACATGTCTCCTTGTGCTTTTATATGTTTGTATAATCAGCCTGTCACTGTGAGCGGGTCTCCCACAGTACATTTCAGTCACTCTACAAATAATGAATGATGGCAAAAGTAGGCATTTTTATGTAATACAGTCAATCTTACTGTACCCATAGCTGAAAACCCCCACCAGAGCGTGTGCAGTTCAGTTCAGTGGTACATCTGATGTCATGGCAAGAACTCACGTGGGCAGGGGAGCACAGAAAACTCTTGCTACAATGACCTTTCTTTTTCTTTTCATTGCATTTTCTAGTATTATTATCCTCTCATAGTTCTAAAAATCACATCTAAAATGTTGTGCTGTGTCTATATTTTCAATGCTTGATATCAAAGTGATTCTCCACCCACAGAGGATATCACTGTGAGCACTCAGTGACTGAGGTGATTTTGTAATTGGCCCTTTTCTCTTTCCATCATTCAGGGCCAACTTAGAGTCCTCACCTGCATACACTAATAACAGGCATGTGGCACAGAGATACAATGAACAATATTTGATCCTGTGTGAATTCCAAGGAGGAACTGCCCTTGAAATTAAGTTCTGCAGTCAGTGGTATCTTTCAATGCTCAGTGAGTGGATGATTGCAGCCAGCCACCCTTAAAAGCTGAAACTAGTCCAAAACAATCAAACAGCCCCCATCTACCCAAGAAAATCTGACAGAACTAAATCTAAGAAGTTGTTTTTATAGCTCTGTTTATAGCCCCTTTGTTTATTCAGAGATAGGTCAGCTGAATTTAAATCTATAAACTCTTAAGCGCCGCATACAATGTTAGCTTGCAAAAAAAAAATGTGTAACAAAAAGCATGACCAAGACTTGTTATACTTTCTCTTCCAAGCACGAGGTGCAAACAATATTTTTTAAAGCACATATAATTGATATCTACTTCTATTAAAAATCTAAATGAATTTCCTCTCTCTCTCTAATGCACTGCCACTCTGAATACTTCCATCAGAGAGTGGTAAACCAGCAGCTTGCTGTGTTTGCACAAAATAACTGCTGCAGTGTGCTGAAAAACATCCAACCTGCACTTCTGCTCTGAGTATGTTGTTTCATGCTGTATGGTCAATAAGTGTATGGATAATCAGGAAACTTGGCCCTCCTGTTACCCAAAGCTGTTTCTTCCTGAACCAAGAAGCCTCTGTATAAAAACACAATTTTATACTGATGAAGGAATCGCAGTGTGAACTGACATAACAGGAAACACTTTCCCACCTGGGATTAGATGAGAATTTTTCATGATATAAGGGATGACACTATCAAGCAACATAAATATGTAAGTGTAAAACATACTAACCGTGTGCAGTGAAAATTCTGTGACCTCTCATTCGCTTCATTGAAGGAGAAGTATAGAGGGCTTCAAAGACAGTTATAGCTCCCTGTCAGGTCAGGGTAGAGTTTACCTGAAGCTTGCCTTTTCTAAACACAGAAAGGAAAGGAAATAAATTGAACTAGTGGGGAAGTAAATTGCAAAATATGTGCTGTGCATTGTTATAGACTCTCTCTGAAGGGTGGTGCGATAAACCAAAGATTTGCTGACTCTTAGGGAGCAGCACTGACAAGATAATATTGGCCTTCCTACCCCAAAAGTAGCAACCTGACCAGCTGGATGTTAATTTATCAGAGCTGGCAGAAAAGCACAGGGGAAGACAGGAAGAATGGAGAAGTATCTTAGTAGAGCAATCACTATAAAGAAAACCAGACTCATATTCTTTGTAGCCATTGGGGCAGTACGCTGGAAAAAAAATACCAAAACAAAGACAATTTTGTTTGGGGAGTCTTATCTCTTCAGAAATGTCTTTAAATTGTTGTCTGTATGATTATATTTGAATCTACTTGCAGTCTCCTTGAATGATTCCTTGTAGTGAGGTTAAAGACTTTCCTCGTGTAGTAACACCTTTTGAAAATTTGTCTTATATTAAACTTGTTCAGGTAGATGAATAGGATGGATACATTTTTATTCTATTTCTTTTTACTAATTGGGTGATCTTTGAACTCAGCCCTGGCTGGGGAGGAACTAAACTAGCAAGAGGAGAATCAGTGTGTCTTCAAATCACTCTGAGACACAGGAACATAATGTCATGGCAACAGTTGCAAACATGCTTTGCATATACAGTCTCCTAAAAATTACAAGATCCATTTTTCTTCTCTGCTTAAGAATACAGTTTGGAAACCCTCCCAAGCTGCTCAGAGTTGCTCCTCAGAAGAACCACTAAATTCCTTGATTTTTCCTGAGAAGATGAGGAATAATCTCAGTATTTTGCCATGCTATCTTTACAGGGCTTTGCCAAAATGTGTATGCCAACGGGGCCTGATTTTGGGGAGTTACCTCGACATGTAACTCTGAGGTTTTGGCTCCTTTTTTTTTGTGTTACACTGGACTCTGTGCCCTCCCTTCACTTGCTCATTGCCAAACTGAGTCGAGGTGTTCCCATCAGACCTGCTGGTTTGCTGTGTGCATCCACTCATGAAGCCAAAGGGGGCCTGGGCTGTGACCATGTGTGCAGGTTCCTGATGGTGCTTGTGTGCTTCCTTTTCATGTGGACACAACTACAATTGAATAGGATGCTGGCAGGAAACTTAGCAGTCTTCAGTGTTTGACTTGAAATGGTTTGAGGGAGCCTGCATCCTCAGGACCACTGTGTCAGGCTCTGTTGACTCAGAAAGAAAGTTCACATTTCACGGTTGTCTGAAGACAACCTAGGGAAGAGATTTTGGAGCAAAAAGCTAAGTTAAAAATAGATAGATTAATTACATGTGATTTTTAGGAGTTTATTGAACATAGTAGACAGGAACAAGGATCCCTGTGTTTCCCTTTTTGAATCGGAAACTGCTGACATTGCAGAAAGGATAATACACAGCATGATGCATATAGGTAACTGTGCAATGATCCAGAGATTCAGAGTGCTCAGGATCTGAGTCTCCCTTGGGCTACACTTATATCTATTGCATGGAAGTTCATGGAACCATGCCAGTATAAAATTAGTCTGGGATCATAATCAGGCAGGGAGACTTTAATCAAGTCACATTCCAAATCAGAACTGAAATCTCTGTTACAAGAAAGCAGTTTTCTGCAAAGCCATTTCTCCATGTTAACAAATATATCCCTTCTGAAATTCAATTTGGCTTATATACTTTGTGACTCGTTGTGTACTGCAGCCATCCTACATTGTCATGCTAAGGAGTGTTTATCCTTCTCTGAGCAGGTTGTGACTGGCAAACTACTGGTACACAAAGGATGTTTCCACCCGTCCTTGACAAATAGCAATTTTCTTGCCCCTTCCTGGTGAAGATCTGTGTTTTGACTGGAAAAGCTTCATGCAACAAATATTGTTTAATTGTTAATATTTGATTTTAGAAGTGTTGAATCTGGGGCTATTATTCATGTAGGGGAGGAGGATTTAACTACACAGTTTAAAAGGTGGGTAATCTCTCTGGTAATGTTCATAATTCTGTCCCACAAAAATTTTGCCAGGATGTATGAAAAATAGCACCTCTTGGAGGAGTAGGAAATGGTGATTGGAGCAAAGGGTGTGGTATAAGCTAATATTAATATCCAGCATTTTACACTGTGAGACCACAGCCTGAGACTCTTGAGGAGAGTCTGCAAAGACATGGGACCCTTGGGGAAAAAAAATTCCAGCAAGACAAGTTTTCAAACTCCAAAACTATCTCAGGGAAAAATAAAAGAAGTAAGATAGTTTTCTATGACTTAAAAGGCTACCCATTCCAAAGAAATGAGAAGCAATTGGTCTTAAATGGTACCCAGGCCAGGTTGGAAAAATACACAGAGGGATCAGGAAACAAACCATTGGTGTTATTTGTTTCATTGGAATTGAATATTTCTTGTATTAGTCAAATTAAATAGCAACTGTTTTTTTAAACCTTCAGCAAAGTCTGTGCAATTCTACTATAAACTGAAGAGGTTAATTTGGAATCCAGAGTCACCCCAAAACAAGATCCAGAAAAGAAGGCATTAAGGGTATGGGAAATTCAAATTTGCACTTCTATGGCTGGGACATGAATGGTGAAGTCTTTTTTTTTTTTGAGAAGATAGAAGGTTATTCTGGATATATGATGGGAAGCTGACAAGTTTAAAAAGAAGCAAGGCTATCCCCTCTTCAAACCACCATTCATGGATTCATGGAGTAAGCAAGCAGGTGTCAGGGACATTTAGCATGGAGACAAGGGACAGGTTCCTTTATGTAATTTTCTTAAAACTACATAACAGAATTTCTGCATTAATAACAGAAAACCTGACAGGTGGATGGTGAACAACAAAATTCAGTAACCCAGAATATTACCAGCAGCTCAAGCATCTGCAGTTGTGTGAAGATTGCTTCATTTAATTTTCTTCAAATAATACCCATTCCTTTACGTATCTTCCTGAATCAGTGGAAGAACTGTTTTTCACAGAAAAGCTTGAGAGAAACAAGCATCAGTTGTGGCCATTAATTTTATGAATGATTTGTTGGAAACTGCATTAAATGGCAACATCAGCCCACAAATGAGCTCTGAAATGTTCTTATTCCGAGCCTGTGCAGATGGGCAATTTGCTGTGTAATCAGTTTTCATAGCCACCCTTTCCATCAGGGTCACTTGTCTTATAACCGTGCTCTTGTTTTGCAGGTTTGTATTTCACACCATCTCAGAAATGCTGCATGTACAAACCTAGTGACCAAAAAATAGATAACTCAGAAAATACAGCAAGGTTATGTCCAAAAGCACTTTGAACAGGGGTCTCAGCAAATATAATACTCTGGGAGTGTCAGTAAGAGAGAGACATAGCTGAAGAGGAGAGATCTAGTAAGCAGTAAGGGATAGAACCTGAGACTTATTCCGGCTGTTCTGTAAAACATATACATGTGTGCTGCAGCCCAAGTAAATTACAGCAGTGGTATTCTTGTGTGCAATTAAAAAGAAGTCTCATGTGAAAGCAAAAGAGTGATATGGCAGCTATGTAAATTTAGGACGATGCCACTCAAAACACTTTATGGCTCTCCTATCACTTAGACACTGCACTGGAGAACATACAGAGATTAACCACCAAAGTGATACCAAGATCAGAGCATGAAACATATGGGAAAATATCAGAGGAACTGAATTTATACAGAGATCACTCACTGGGGACATTACCAATATGTAGAAGTTCCTTTAATGAAGTAAGGGAATTCTTCACATTAGTACAAGAAGGTAGAACAAGAAGCAGCAGCCTCAAACAAAGGAAGAAAAAGTTTAGGTTAGATACCACGATTTTTTTCCTTAAAACTGGCAAGCTGGGTATTGAAATAGGCTGCTCACAGAGAGGCTACCTCCTTAAGATATGAGTGAGAGTAGGCAAATCTTCACGAGAGGGAATGACACATCCATGAAAGGTGGAGGTGTCAGTTTGAGCCTTGCCAACTCTCCTAAACCAAGAAGTCACCTCTGGCAGTAGTGGAGAGGGGTGGCACATATGCTGTGACCCTTGAGCACCCACAGTGTGAGGAAACTCTAGGAGTCGTTCACAGGAGAGGGGTAACACTCTCACACCAGCAGCTCCTACAGCCTCCAGAATGGTCAGGTGAGGCAGCCTCATGCATTTTGGAGGATTTGGATGACCCAGAAGTTTCCTTCCAGTCCTTTGTCCTTGGTTCCAAATGGTCCATAAATTACATAGCTTAGTGTGTAAAGACTATTAATTCACTCAGTGATGCAATAAAGCAATGAAAGACGACGAGGAATAGACAGAAAAGTTCTAGTGAGATAAAGACTTTCATGTGGCACCTGTATTGAATTTTCTCATGTAGGAATTTCAAAGTACCTTAAAACAGCATAGGAAAGTCATGATAGACTAGGTTCGGGGGAATTTTCACTGTGAGTTGAGAATGGCCGGATTTGTTCCAAGTAGTGAAAGTACATGTAAATAATCTCAAGAAGAGATGCAGATTTTTGCCTACTGCTCTGCACCACTTTTTGGCTCCCTAAACGCAAAATCTGAAGGGGTTTTGTGTATTTTGTGTGTTTGTATATTGGTATATATTCCCTTAGCAGGGGCATTTCCCTTTTATTTCACAAGTTAAACAGAACTCAAAAAACTGAAGAAATAAAACTTCTGCTGTTATAGAAACCTCTAGAAAGTACAAACCAGGATCATATTAATATCTGATACCTCAGAGGTAAAAGTGCGACTGTGCCCCGTTGGAAATATTCCATTTGCAGGCACCCTTGTAGCCCTGTTAGCTTGTAAAACCCTGGATCATAAATGGGTCATTCTGTGCATGCCTTCTGTCCCAGGACATGAGCTTGGTATATTGTTTTCTGGAGGAGGTGGCGAGGAAAAAGGTACTGTTACTTTGCTGGTCTCTTTTCTTCCAGTTGTTTTTAAGCCAGCCCTTTTGAAATCACTCTCAGAGGTTCAGAACACTAGAAGAGATCCAGGCAGAGAGATTAATAGACAGGATAGTGCAGGTGGGGCACTGAAAGGCACAGTATAACACAATTTATCACATGAATTTAACCAGAGCTAGAGGGTATCTCTCTGCCAAGCGTGATTTGATTCATGTGGACACATACACATGTACGTGTGCACACACAGATGTGAGCATACGCGCGTGTGTATGACAGAAACCTCCTCTGTGCTCCGTACTGAGGGTATTCGCTGGAAATGATGTATGAAATGAAATCCCCATGCTCACGGCATGCAGGGAATATCACACAGAACTCCACAATCACTGCAGAGATGGGCTTTGCTATTGGCAGATCAAATGCAGCCAGAAGAGCAAACCAACCTGAAAGACTCTGGGGAAAACAAATATTTTTTTTTAAGTTATAAAATAATGTTCCCACCCTTTTAATATCATTTCTCCCATTTTCTCTCCCTCTGGCATTCCCCTGGGCAGCCAGCTACATTAGCTGGAGCCTTAGAGAGATAAGAGCCCTCCCCACACATATTTCCCCTTAAAAGCCCTTCACAATGTGTTAAAATTACATTTTAAATAACACTTTCTAGCTTTTTTTATTAATTTTTTAACGTGTTTTTACCATCTGAGGTTTCTTCTTAGCAACAGTGGGCAGTCATATGGGAAAGAGGGGGTTGTCCTCTTTTCTCTCCCACACTCACCAGTACCATGCATTTGATGTTGCCCCTTTGGAACCCAAAATAAATAAAACCATGTCCCTGCTATGCCTTGAGTTGTAAGGGGAACCTGTGACAAAAGGAGTGGCTTCTCCAGGCCTTCCCATCAGCAATTCCTGGGCCGTGGGGAAACCTTCCACGGGAAGAAGGAGGTATGGACATACCCTCTTCTGGGGTGGTGGAATTTCTCCCCACCCATGGCCTTTGCACAAGCACACCTTAGCATTTCCAGACTGCTCTGTACGTGGCAGGATCATTTCAGCTGGGCTATACATCGCTGAAGAAGGACGTTTATTTATAATACGTGGTGTAGGAAATTAGGCCATTGTACTTCTGCACAGGGGAAAGATTCATAAAAAGTCACACAGAATTATTCTTATATAAGTGACAATGACATCGTTGTAAGGAGGAAGCAGAACTTTATTTGTCTTACTTAAAATGATATATAGAGCACTTGTCTGTTTATTCCACTGCAAACAGCTTCTGCAAAAACAGCGGTAATTCCCTAGGGGGTTCTGCTGATAGTTATAAGTTACTTGAGCAAAATCTCTCAAGTGAGCTACTGCCTTACAGGTAGCCATTATTCTAGATTCAAAGGGCTTTTTGTTGTGTTTGTTTGTTTGTTTGTTTTTTAAAATTATGTTCCATGTAATGCTGCTTTTTAAAATATAAATTGTGTCATAACATTGCTACTTTTCAAGTGGGTAAAGTATCTGTATCTAAATCAAGGGATGCGCTGCCAAAGGAGAAACCAGTCAATAAATTGGCCTCACAATCAAATCTGGCTCAGGTTAAAGCAAAGTTAGTTTGATGGATTCAGCTGAAACCTAGTAAATAGCAGCCTACATAATTAAGCTGCTCTACCTTCATGCAGTCTCCCTGGAAGCTTATGGGCATCTCTAAGGCACAAGAGTGACAATCAGTAGCTAAGCCGAGGAAATGAACAGGCAATATTGCCCACCCAGATGTCATTCCTTACCCCCCATTACCATTGTCTCACCTCTCAGAAGGATTAGCAAAATTTGTCTTCGATTCTTTGGCGGGACTGCAACATCCTTCTCTAATTTAAGAATGGATTCTGGGTCTGAAAATCAAATAACTGATATTATTCAACGGGCAAAAAATCAACACTGAAACTTGGTCTTGCTCTCTCTTTCTCATTTATGCAAGCTTATGAGCCTATTGTCTATGAAGTCTCAGCCTTCAGCAGCACATTTGGAGGGTGTTTTTAAACAGATGACAGGAAGAAAAAAAAATAGAGAAGTGGGATAAAATGAAGTCTTCTAGTCCTCACAAGCACACTGCGGGTTTTTTTCCAGGGGGTAGGAAAGAAAGCAATGAATTCTTTGATGAGGCCAAAAGAAATGGGAATTGACACTGAAGCTGACATGGGTTTGCAACATATTCTTCTTATTAATTAATTGCAATCATCAAACTATTTCTCAAAGTAATTCAGCTTTCCATAGTTCATTTTTATTCTTGACTGATATTTTTCTGATTGCTCAGCAAGAATGAAAAGTGCAAGTATTGAATTTCTTTTTAGTCTTTTAGTCCTAAAACAGAAGTTTTCAAAAGTTGAAAGAGTATGATGATTGGCTTCATTTATTCATTAAGGAAAAAAAAAAACAAAACAAAATTAATTTCCAGGAAATTAATGCAAAGTTTCTAATTTATTTTGAGAAGTCATCATCATTTTTTGATTATTTTTGGTACTTTGGTGACCCAGAGAAATTCTCTTTCGCTATGACAAAGGTTCTTTTTCTGTAAAAAATGGTAATAATAATTACCTGCTTCACAGCAGTGTGGTAAGATTTACTTAATTAGTGTTTTCAAAGTGGTTTGAGATCCTAGGATGGAAGATGCAATAGAAATGCAAAGTATTATTATTATTCAGAGTTAACAACCAAATTTCAACCATTTGCACTTATCCATCTTAACAGCATGTACTCAAGGGAAGAAAACACGTAACTTGTCAGCAGACAGTCCTCTTAATGTGGGTTATAAAACCACCTTCTTGATTACCATCTGGAGTAACATTCACAAGTGAGGGATAGCAGATGTGTGCACATGGAGAGATGCATCCCCCTTCCCCAATCCATCGGACACATCAGTGTTGCCATACTGTATCCATCCAGCCCAGCATTGTGCCTCTGGCACCAGCCAGCTCTTCATGCATAAGGGCAAACAAGAGCCACTCTTGCCTTTCCCTCCATCTCTTCAGCAAAAAAAAAAAGGCAACAAACAACACAAGCAAACTCCCCTTTCCTCCTTCCACTTCCCTCTTTCATAATAACGATGCAGCAGCCAACTGTGCAAAGCTCAACAGTGGATGAAAATGTCTTCCTGACCCCTGTGTGCAATTAGTTTCCTCCCAGGAGCATGAGATTTGATTATTTTTGCCGTTATCTTCGCTTGTACAGCCACAAGTGTTATTATCTCTTCTCCATTTTTTCAGATATGCTTTTTTTTTTTCCCCTTGAAGATTAGCCTGAACCTTCCAGAGTCCTTGCAGCGAGGTGCCCTGCAGTGCCCTGCAGAGATGTGCTGCCTCCATAGCAGCACCAGTCTGCAGTTGGCTTTTGCATCCCTTCTGGCCCCTCAGACCTCTCCAGAGGCCTGCAGGGCAGGGGTGGGAATCCCTACAAGGATGTGGAGGCAGAGGAGCTTTGTGAACGACATGCAGAAGAGAAATTCACTGGGATTTAATGTTAAGTAGTGGGTGACTTGACTTAATTTAATTCTGCTAAGATTCTGCTGCCTTCCTGTCCCTTTTTAGAGGATGGGGATTTGGGCACACAAAAAGAGCAGCTCTGCAACTCTCACCTGTGTAAAGCCAGCGTTGAGCATGTGTGGTTTAGTGGAATACAAAGCGCATAGTCCTGGTGCCATTTTATTTGCATGCCTTGGGTGTGAATAAATTGGAAGCAATCCTGCCCTGAGGACAGAAGCATCAGCCCTCCCAAGCAGTACACAGAGGGCTGAAGGATTCACCCAAAGAAGCAGCCTGGCTGGAGAGCAGGCACGCGTGGCTGCTAAGGACGGCGTGGGCTGCGCCGCCAGAAACGCTTGTGCAATATTACCCAGAAGTTCAGGTCCAGCGCAGGGATTCCCAGAGGTGCTGTGCCCAAGATGCCATCCTTTCACAGCTGCTCTCTTCGCCACCCTGTGTTTTATGGGCAGGTGAGGCCAATAAAACACCTCCCACTTTTAGAGGGTGACTTTGTGCTGACTCCGGTGGGCTTCAGATAAGGCTCCTGCTCTGAGTCAGGCGCTGACATTTTCAAACTAAGGGGTGGCAGTGCTGGAATACTTAACTGAGTGCCAGAGAACTGCTGTAAGAAATGCACTAACAAAATATTTATTAAATGAGCCACTTCCTTATTTTACTTTCAAATTGCTTTAAAGAGGAGAAGATTTATAGGTGACAGAAAACAATATTAAAGTCAATCAAATGCACAGAAGCCCCTGGATCCCCAGGATGCCACTCAGGGTAGTGACAGGCTATTTTAAGTCAGTGAACCTGCTTTGTTGCAGTGATCTCAAAAAGCAGGAGAAAAGCCTGTTTTGGCTGAGCGAGTCTCTTTGTGCTGCCACGTGGCTTTTTCGGTGCTGAGCCAGGGTTCAAAGGAGCATGGTGCATCTATCACTGCCATAGTTAATCCTATCATTAGAAGATATAAGCAGCCTTCTCCCACATTAGCAATGTTTACCTCATATTGCTCTAGCACTCATTTTCACTAATATGGTACAAAAGTGTAATGATGTATAAGTGTTTTTTAATGTTAAGTAAGTGAATACAGGTGGGTAATTTACCGTTGGCTCTGTACAGATTGGAGCTGGCATTTCAGAAGGAAGACTGGACTCTTTCTTCTGTGTTTTTAATATATAATTATTTTTATTTTTGCAGTGTCTACGGCTACTGTTCTTAGTTTATGACACTAAGTCAAAACCATAAATGCCAGTTATTTTGGAGCCAGCAAAATGAAATGTTTGTTTATAAAGGTTTCAATTAGCCATAGGATGAGTTGGTTTGAAGCAGGTATTCTTTACTTGTATCCGTGTTAAGAAGGAATATTTTGGGTTTTTGTAAATTACTTAGGAACTAGTGTGTGCTCCTGGGGAATGATCTTTCTTGGAAGAATAAATCCTAAAATGGACCAGTGGTTTCTGTGTTGTAGGATGGAGGATGCACAGGTTTCACACCAAATATATCATTTTTCAGTTTATTTCAACATAGAGTATGTTCTTATTCATTCATTCCTATCAATACACTAAAGCCCAAAAACACAAATGACAGATTTACTCCATGAAAAAAAAAAAATTAAAAATTAAAATATGGACAGAGAGAGTTTGGATCAGCCACCCAGCCATCCAGATGTGGATGATTCCCTATACACAACGAATGGACAGGGGCTCAGGAAGCAGTGAAGCCAACAGGCTTTGAGGGGTCGCACAGGTCAGACCCCACAGGGAGACCTGTGTCTGCGCAGCTTCTCACATGCAGGATGGGGCTTCATTTCCACTTCAAGGGAGTTCTGACTCCCAAGCTAGTGTTGCAAGATTATTTCTCTTTTTTTTTTTTTCTCCTCTGTTCCTTTTTTTAGAATTCCTTTCTTTGAAACATTTTCATTTTTCTCAGTAGTAATTGCTGCTGAAATTTCACAGAACATTTGCAAAAGTGACAGCCTAATTCTAGAAAATTTCAAACATTTAAAAGGCATTTGTACAGAATTTTGGTGCTGAAAAGCTTGGTTGGTGAAGTTTTGCTCACTGAAGTTAGCTAGGTAATTTTTGCAAATCAGAGGACTTAAAGTTGAGTATGCTCTGCTTCCATGCATTTTCTTGCTATATTTGGCATAACTGGAGGAAAAATTGTATATCAGAGATTCTGTTTTAAGGCACCAGATGGGGATTTCAAAGACCTTAGAAACATCATTGAAAGTATTTACTTAAGATTAAGAAATTTCCAGTGAAAACCCTATTAAAAAAAAAAAAAGTATCTGGTAGCTTAAAACATTTTTTTCACGTTTGCTTTTGCGCTAAATCAGGGCGCTAATTAGCTCTTGGTGTGGCAAAAAAATGATGTCATTTTACAGACTCCCTGTTTTGTACTTGAAAAAGACCTAGATGTTTCAAGGTGGGCTTCTGCTCCGTGGGGTTCAGAGGAGTCCCCCCTTAAGAGGCTTCACGCAGCCTTCTCCAGGGAAGCCCGTGTGCCCACATGCACCTCTGCTCCACAGAGCTCGCTGGCAAAAAGGCCAACAAAACCTGGTGGGTGTGCACACAACCATGGGTGTTCAAAGCAGCTCTCCTTCTGGGAGAGGGAGAAGGAGCTGGTGGGGGCTACAGCTCTTGGCTAGCTGGTGATCCTGTGCACGGAGCTAGCCAGGGATGAGGACTGCCATCCACACTCCCAGCCCAGCTACAGCTCCATTCCATTCCCTCTCCTTCCTTTCCTTCGGGCTGTAGCCTTTCTTTCTTTCTTATTTTCCTCTGGGGCTGCAATTTCTGCCGGCTAGCCACAGACAGTATATAAAACACATTTTACTAAAGTTCTTCCAACAAAAACTTCATTGAAACAACTTTTAAAGTTGTGAAAAAAATAACAGGAAATTCACACTTAGGCCCTTGAGGATGAAACATGACATATGTCTTCCAACACATAGGCACAATGGGGTGTGCTATAAAAGTAAATAAGGATCACACCATGGTGCCTAGCTGTTGGAGGACATGCCTTTTGCCATTAAGTTATCATTTCCTTACTTTTTTTGTCCAAACTCCCATGTACTTTTAATTGTTGACTCCAGCAACTAAATTAATCTTCTTTCTTTTATTTTAATAAAGCAATGTGTGACCTGCCTTAAGGTTAGAGACTAAAAATTAGCACAAGCATTAACATTTAATATACCAACCAAAATGAAGATTTACATTGCAAACGGATAGGCAGTCTAAATTTAGGCTGCTCACAAAATGAGGCTATACACAAATGTATTTCATTAATTATATATGTCTAGGAGAACTTAAATACAGCCAACATTTATGCACACTGAGTACATGTGCCAAAAATGTTATAGTCTTGCAGTGGTGAGTGCAGTTTTAATTTGCATGTGCAGTGTGTTTTTTTCAATAAAAAAGGGAAAATTCCCTATAATCTGCCCATGCTTTCATTTCCCATTTAAAATATTGGCAAAAAACATCTTGGTAGTAATGATCATAGACTTCGCTATTAATATCCAGGATGCATTTCATTCATCTGAAAGCCTCCCTTGTGAAATATTAGCACCCATTTGGAATCTTTTCATTCTCCAAAATTATCAGCTCTGGGGATTTCCTTCCCTTTGGGAGTTCTGGTGTATTTTGAAGGCCAAGTCATTCCTCAGAACATGGCGGAGAGGTAGAAACACCATTAACTATCATCTGGTTGCTCTCCCACATGACAGTATCACATTACTTATTACTGGAATGCACTTGTGAATTCTGTTTTAAGAGGCCCATTTACAGATGAAAGTGTGCACCCCAAGAGCCTCAGGCTTCTGCAGGAGAGCCAGCCTTGGTATGAGAAGAGACCTCCCAGCTCTGCAGAGATTCTCTGCATCTTGCCATTCCTGCAAAACCCGAATCCTTAACTGCCCCATATTTTTGCCCAGTAGTAGAACAGCAGTTCACCCTTGAGCTAAACAGAGGATGCCCATCACTCTCAGTGGATGGTTTCTTCACATTCCTACCTCACCATGCCAATTTCATGTTGGAAGGAGTGAGCTGCTGAACCAGGAATCTGTTGCTAGTACTGGGGTACTTATCCTGAGCGCCGGGCTGGGGGTGGGCATGCTGCATTTGTAACCCGTCTGATTTCCATGCGTGGGTCCGACCTGCAGAGGGACACACCCTTCCACTCAGCTGGGAATTCAGGCCTTGAAAGGAAGGTAACTGACAACCTCATCTGAAGGGGAACATAAATATACCTGTGAATTGTGGAGTAAACAGCTGCTGAGTGATTAAAAACTAAGTAAAGCTGAGCCACTTACTCAGTTTTTAAAGCTGTTTTCTGCAAGCATCCTGCAAAGTGATGGATTTTTTCTGCTATATAACAAAATATAAAATGAAAGGAGCCTTTCTTACTTCATGACAGCTTAAAAGTGCTGTGCTTTTTTTCCCCTCATACTCTGGAGTGGTGTCACTTCAGGAGAATAGCTGTGCCAGGAGGGAGAGGGGCCCATCTTCTCTTGAATGGCACACAGCATTGCAGAGATGAGACTGACCCTTCAGAAAGGGAAACTGAAAGTTAAATACTGACAATGAAAAATTCTCAGGGTCAAGTCTCTTATGGAAAAGCATGTTTGGCAAGAGTGTGTGCAAAAAGAGGGATGCCCAGGATAGCACGGGCAAACTGTGCTTCCAGTGATGAACACAAGCTCCTGAAAACCACCCCACACCCAATACTGCCCCTGGGGTAGTGTCTGCTACAAGCAGCAGATCAAAGTCTAGCCCTGAATGGCAATTGTAAATATATTTCCTGCCTTACCGAGCAAAGTCCTAACACCCTTTCTAGTTTATGTACTATATACAGAGGAGCCAGAGCCCTCACCAATAAACTATTACGGGTCAAAAGAAAGTTGCCCATCAATATTGAGAAATACAAGACACAGTCTTTACCACAGAGAGTCTGAGAGATGTTTATCTATATCTAGCATTCTTTCTATTAAAAACTCTTTCTATCCATTGCTCAAAAATTATGTGAGAAAAAAAGACTTACAGACCTGGTCCTTCGCCTCTCAGGTTAGTGCAAAACACTGTACACCAAAGGAGCAAGAGCCATCTTCTGTCTTTAGAGGATGGAAGCACTTCCTCACAGGAAAAGAATGAGGCACTGCCTTATTCTCAGGCTGTCAGAAGAAAGCAGAGGCCATCAGATAAGGAAGGAAACCTTCCTCTCCACCCCAGCAAGAGCAACGCAGATCCAGACACCAGGGCTGAGCAGCATCTGCTTATCATTTTGGCCAACTCCATAGGAGTTCTCACGTGATATCTGCAAAGGAAATGAGCATGCCTAGTAAAGTGACTAGACTGCTAAAGAAGAGGAGTTTGCTGTTCGTATGTGAGGCTGTTTCTTGGGAAAGAGATAAGCAGGGCAGATGAAACTTCAGAAGGAGAATCATGGGACATGAAGGGTCCTTTCTGAAATTACTTGAAAGCCAAGACACTGGGATCCAATCATTGACATTTCTGTCTTATTGCTAGCAGATGCACAGCAGAGTTTGGTTTGACAAAGGGATGAGCATGAGATAAAGTAATGGGAAACTGTCCAAAGGAATTTGGAGAGGCATTTGGAGCTGGAGTGACATGACACTTTCTATTTCCAAGGAGTTTTGATCAGAGTCCTGTCTGAATCAGACTTCAGGGCTGATGTTTGAAAAAGTTTGGAATTCCACTTTAAAGTTTTGATTCAAATCAGCTCCAGGTCCAAACAAGAAGCATCACGAACTTTTACTCAGATAAACTGATGAGTTTCATGTAGAATCTGCAGTGCTGCATACTTTCAACATTTATTCATAATGAATCAATATATTTAATTTCTCCTTTTCTGATCTATCATACCATCTTTTAAACTTGGGGAAGCTTTCTGATTGATAGATAAAGCTTCTAACCCCCCCCTTCAAACTTCTCCTTAAGACAAACTTCTACTTCCACTGAGTTAAGCAATGGCAAGCAGGGAAAATAGGTAGGCAGGGGGAATAGTCAATATATATATAACTGGACCTCCCTAAGCTTTTTTCATCTACACCTGAGAATTAATACCCTGTATACTTGTCTCACAGACTTTCATGCATTACTCATCTGTCGTACTCATCTGCTGAAATTGTTAGCTGCTAACTCAGTGACTCAGAGTTTTCTGCTGCTCTGTAACAGCTGAATACAAGGGGTGTATAAGGAGCATAGCACTTGCACAGCACAGCAGCCTGTCAGAGGTGACTCAAAGTGAGATGGGGTCTAGACCTCACAGTCCCACTGAATGGGAGAGCTGGGACCCTGAGAGGATGGGAAGAAGGAGTCTCTGACAGTTCATCCTTCAGGAGTAGCATGAAGAGCTGAATTTGCTCCTGGGGCAGAATAAGATTCTGCTCCTTTTCTTGCAGGTGTGGCATGGAAAGGACTTTACTTCAATGATTGCCCACAGACTTCTCAAAGTCAGCTGCTTCACAAGGCAATCTCTGCTCCTTCAGTCTCTGTCTAAATTGTTTATGACAGGAGAAGAAGATGGGTCTCCCTATTTTTTATCCCCTTCTCATGCTCCTGTGGCACTGGGGTGCCTTCTTCATGCCCTTGCTGGAGCCCCAGAGGCTTAACAGCTGGGTCTCTGCTGGGTGCTTTCTCAGAGCTGATCAGTCACTCCACTTCACTGGCCTCTCCTTCCCACCCCTCTGCCTGGCTTCACAGCTGTCTATCAGGCAGCTCCTGCCTCTGTGCTGTTCACAGACTCTCTTTCTCTCATCTCAGTATTTTATCTCTTTCTGTGGGAGGCAGCTGGCTATGAAGAGCCCCTGCTGCTCTTTTATTCCCCAGAGCTGGATTTTCTAGGGCACATTTCTGATCTCAAGTTGTTAGTGGGTGAAAGAATTGGTCATGCTGGATATGTGGCTTTTCTCCCAAGAAGCCATACCTTCCTTAGGATCTTTTGCTGTAGAATTAGCAATTTTTACATCCACCTACTGGTCTTATATTCTGAATCATTGACCAGCTGCCCAGAGGATCTGTTGTTCTTCAGGTAGAGTGGGATGAGCACAGCAGCCCCAGCTACTCTGACTGCATTCCAAGCATGGTAAGATAGCATTATGTCTGCTTCTTAAAACTGCAAAATAAATAAGAAATAGGGAAAGGATATTGACCTCACAGTCAATGTCCCTTTCATGAACTGAGTCTCTTGGTTTACAACTTTGTACACAGCTTGTTGTTATAAATATCTCAGTGATCCAGTATGAAAACAATGTACATTAAGAGACATGAGGAGTTTGTCTTCCTTGTAGCTCACCAAGAAAGTGTGATTTACAGCGAGAGCAGCATTGTTATACATTTAAAGCAGGCAGTCCTTGTAGTCAGCAACCTGTAATAGTAAAATATGAATGCTTCCTCAATATTCTCTCCAGTATCAACGTGCAGGCTGCAGCCCCAGCACACACAGCAGGGATAGTGAGCACAAGAGGAGGAAGGGAAGCAGCTCAGGGTTGCTGTCTCTGTCCTTGGACAGTGTTCCCAATGCCTTTTGTGTTCTCTCCTTCAGTCCCTGGGAGTTGCTTGAAGTTTTAGGAGGGAGGGATTGATATGGCTGCAGTGACAGCTGTGTGTGCTGGTTATTAAAGTACTTGTTATCATAGATACTTCAGGTTTTTTTGCTACCATAAGTGCACTTTCAAAAAGAGTTATTGATGTTTACAGGCAAGGCCTTGCATATAGAATTTTAGATCACTGATGATCTATATTAGAAGACATAAAGGACAACTTTGAACAATGACAAAATAAAACACTTTCATTCCATTTTCAACTCTACTAATTGTCTATAGTGTAGTAAAAGTCTCTGATAACAGTCTCTCAATTACTTAAAGATTTTAAGTCTGGTTTTTGGGAGCTGCTTAATGAAAAGTTCTGTCTTCATGGACACCCTTTGGAGAAACCTTGTCACTTCACTGTTGCCTTAGTTTGTATTTGGACATCAAGCTAAGAAGATTAAACTGTGCGCAGATTGCAACTATGCATACATTTAAGGCTGGAAAAATAATCACTGACTCATTAAAAAGCTCAATTCAACTCCATGAAGAGTAGAACTGGAGTGTATTGTTTCTTTCTAGAGCTCCTTTCTGAGCTCCCATGCAGATAAAGCAATTTGCTCTCACACTGGAGGACAGGTGAAAATTTGTTCTTGCCTGTAGCAGCTGGATGTGAGCTCTGCATTAGGAGGTCTGTATTAAAAATGCTCACACAGCAGTGCTAATCTTGGGGGGAGGTTTCAGATAGGGCTGGGCAGACAAACTGCAGAAAAATAATATAAAGGGAAGAGCAACCACCTAGAAATTTCTGTTTAACATTTTCAGAGTGCTGGATAGCCATAAAGGCCACATTCTAAAGGAGGAACCTGCCCTGTGGAGGGAAGACCTTATCTCCTAGGGTAAAGAAACTGGGAACTGCACAGTCTTGCACCCAGAAGGAGCCTGGAGCAGGTCAGGGGGCCAAGGGGGGCTGTCTCCCCCAGAAAGGACCCTGATGCACCAGGCAGCTGCATCACTCTTACCTAACACGATCTGATGTACTAATGCCAACAGTGGCACTTAAAGCATTGTCTCTTCAAACTGTCCCATTTGTTATCTTGTCTTCTGGACCATTTTTTATTTAGAAAGGTGAAGAAAAGGCATTGAATGCTTAAAACTTGCTGAGTTGTGGGGGAAAATACCACCACTAAGTCACATATTCCTTTTTTCTCTCACCTGTGTTTGCCTTGCCTAATTTGACCGTAGATATCTTTACAGCAAGTACCATCTGCTAATCTGTGTTCACATTTCCTTGTAAAAACCATCCTTTTTGTCCACTGAAACTTAGACATTTTATTTACTATATGCAGCTAGGAATGAAAAAAAGAAAGACATGTTCACACAACTTTTTTTCTCGTTAGCATCACACAGGAATTTTGCCAGATCAAAGAAAATTCAATCTTCTTCCTACAAATTTTTAGTCTGTTTCAGTATAGATGCTGCAATGTGAGCAGATATCAGTGGGACACAGTGGGAACTTAAAGATGAGAGGCTGGAAAGAGTAACTATCTTGGCAGAGAAGGTCTGAGGGAGTCTTTATACTCTCAGATATTCCAGGAAAAGTGTGATTCATCCCACCTAACTGTCAGCACTTATGTTTTAGACACTCACCTCTCTCTATGAGGCACCCTTTGGAGATAAAGAAAGTAGGCATTTTCTCCTAAGATTTAGATCAGATGTTTGGGGGAAATTATTTACTCCAAGGATGGTGAGGCACTGGAACAGGTTGTCAGGAGAAGTTGTGGATACCTTGTTCCTGGAAGTGTTCAAGGCCTGGATGGAGGGGGACCTGGGCAACCTGGCCTAGTGGGTGGCACCCCTGCCCGTGGCAGGAGGGTTGGAACTGGGTGATCTTTAATGTCTCTTCCAGCACAACCCATTCAATGATTTTATGACTTCAACAGTACAAATCCCCCTGGTTACAGTAAAAACTGTAATTGGGATCTTTTTTTTTTATCTTTTCTTTCTCACAAGAAGTCTTTCAGATCTAGATATTGAGTCTGGAAATATCTAAAGTGAACAGGGAAGTATCACTTAAAAAATGTATGTACCAGTTCTTGTGTAGTTCGGAAAAACGTGTGTTGTGGGAGGTAAGGCTTTGGAAAATAAACCATTATATCAATCTATATGTCCACTGTGAGGATACTACAGATGTGGCTGTGCAATAAGTGATCCTGTTAATAAAGAGAAGGTTTATTCCTACTGACATGGAATCCATATGGTACATGAATATGATGCCAGTGAAATCCACAGGACACAAGAAAATGTGATTAACTGCTAAACACAATAACCTGGAAGAGAAGCAAAAGAGCTTCACAATTCATGCTCTAGAATTATCTCAGCATTGTTCATTAGAACAATGATCCCCCAAAGTTGCACAGACCTTTATGACATCCATAATCTCTTGTACTGTTTCACACTCCTCGGCAAGTTGTAGTTGTTGGATTTCTGCTATTATATCTAAAATGTGCTGCAAGGTGGTGAAAAAATCTTTTGGACTGAGTGAAACAGATGTTCTGTTGATCCTTCTGGATGAGCTGTTGATTGCAGGGGTGAATGCTTGCACTTGGAAAAGGCTGGACAAAATGCCACTGCTAATTCATTTGATGTTCCAAGTTCCTGATGTTCCTAGCTACTGGAAGAGAGGACAGATACCAACCAAATATTGCCTTCATGGTCCAGCATAAACATTGTGACAGGCAGTGCTCACACCAGGAAAAAACCTCAGGCTATGAACAGCAGGAAAGGGATAAATAATCATGCAATGTCTGAATGTGTCAACTCCCAGAAGGGGAAGAAAACAGCGATGATTGCAGAGTCTAAGGGCATGGAGCTGCCCAGTGGAGAGAAGGCTGTCTACCAACAGGCTGTTGACAGATTTGGAGACTCAATTACCACACATGGCAGAAGAAAGAAACTAGACATTTGCAGCTATGCTATTAGACTGATGACCAATTATATCCCAGCTGGATTGTTTAACAGCTGGAAGATATTTCCAACAACACTGATAAGTCATGATATTAGGCAGAAGAAGTATGACCAAGCGCTGGCAACGTGCAGTCTAAACTATTTTGACATCAGTGGGAAATATGCATTGCTGTAGAGAAACCAATAAACATGAGCCATTATCACTTGACTATTTTTATACAATATGCTGGGGGAAAGGGGAAGGAGGTCACCTACTGCTGGGTCACTGGTAGAGCAGTGGTTTAATCACAGCATAACACCAAAATGCAATTGAGAGAGAAGGCATGGTCCAAGCTAGCATTCTAGAAGCTGATGGGGACATATTTATCAGCCCACAGCAACTTGAGGGCAACATGAAATTAGATCCTCAAGGGAAGCCCTTGGAAAATGCAAAAACACAAGTCATTTGCTCTGATTGAGCTTCTGTAGAAAGAAGCAAGACCACCACAAAAACGTTTCTGTACAGCCACTAAGATTAGCAGAGCACAAATCAGCAGCCCTGGGGTGATGCAGGCAAAAAGGAAGAAGTTACTGGGGAAAAGCCCATCTCCACTACAGTTGGTTGATAATAATCTCTGAGATATCAAAGGTGAAATTGTTACCATTGGTGCAGTTAGAAGCCAGCTTTAGCACAATCTTGAGAAAAGGAAGATACATTATCCATTCATCTGCCTGACCAACTTTTGTTCACCTTTTGGCAACAGGCAAATGGATCTAGAGCACTTCCCACAGGAAGTGCATCGAAGAGGTTGTAAGAGAGTTGAATTTGAAGGAGGCTCCAGGAAATCAGTATATGTCCATGTGACTGTAGTGTTAACAGAAATTTCTTCATGTTCATTTTAGATGTCTTAGTCAAAAATCTACATCATACAAAAGTGAACATTTTATGGGGTGTTAGCAACAGGCAATAGAAGGGACAGGCTAACCTAAGAGGTTATCTGTTCTATGGGTGCAATATTTTTCTGACTTCCAATACACATGTTGCCAAAGTGTGGCATGTGGTAGAGATAACAGGTTACACATTATTGGCTGTCTCCCTTTTTCTCAGCTGCTGAATTAAAAGATGGCTAAAATGCATTAATTACTTCCTTAATATTCCTGTAATTGCTATTGCTTTGCCACAGGGAGGGTACATGATAGGAAGTAGAAGAGGAGGTGATCTTTTTAGATGGGAGAATAGGAAGGGAAGTGTTCATCAGTCAGTCCTATTAAGATGTGATCCCAGATGATAAAGGAGTTTAAGGACCCCTGCTGCTGTAGCACATCTCTGTGTTTTCATTATTGTAGCTAGAGAATGAACTGTCAGGCTCGCAGAGAGACTGCTTTGTCACTGAGCTAGTCCTTTGACTTGACGAGTTTTACAGCTTTGTGACATTGCTAATTTCAGCAGAACCATCCTTAGTTTACACCAGTACAAAGGAAGGGGCACTTTGTCACCCTGCTTTTATGCAGACTGAGGCCCAGTAATACCTTTCCATGCTGACTTTTTTTTTCCCAGAAGGTGAAGACATAAAGCCATTGTAACACAGGAGGAAACAACCTTCCTGTGGCATCAGCTGTCAACACCAAATGTTCCGTCTGTCCTTGCAACTTTGTACTTCTCCAGTCGTCCCAGGAGGAGTTACCTTGCTCCTGGCCAGGAGCAGGGCTGGACTGCATAGGCACCTACCAAAGAGCTCAGTGTGTGCTGCTCACGCTGCTGTCTCCTGACCTTCACAGGAGTGGTGCAGCCTTCTTGCCCAGTGTATCATGCTGCAGGTGGGTTGCAGTCCTGAGGTGTGTCTTTTCAAAATTCATCCTTAGCCTTGTGTCTTGAAGTAGAACTTGGATGAACCAGTTCACAAAAGTCTGAAAGGTCTCCTGTTGGTCCACAAGTGATCATTATTATAGTTATAAGGTGCTTTAGCTGGAAGGTGATGCTAACAGAATTTTACTGAGCATTGACAAGAGGAAAATAAACACTGTCTATTTGGATATTGTTTATTAAATATGCATATAAACCTTTGTCTCTTTTTCAGTATACTTATATTTAATAGCAAATATTAAACATATTTTATATATTTTAAATAATATATATTTATGTTGAGTTCTGATGGTGATAAAAATATAGCTGCTTGTAGCTTTCCTGCATTTGTACAAAGTGTAGCTATTCTAAATCTGCTCCTTCCACTTCTTTCACCAGACTGCTACATCTCTGTGTGTGGTGAGCTCCTTGGAACAGGAGCTTTCTCTGTAGTTACAACTGTGCTTCACTTACTTAAAAAACAAACCACTAAGTAGCACATTTGTGAAATAATAGCAAATAATAAGGACAGGCTTTGGGGACCCTGTGCCTCCAGGGCTTTCCTCTCAACCCATGTTCAGCTCGTGTTGCTAAATTGTCCAGGACCTCACCCATTGCCAAAACACTAAGACAAAGCCTTGTTACTCATAAACTGATGCATAGATGACAGCTATTTCAGAGAGACTACCAAAACTGCTCAAGAAATTTAGACATATCTCAGAACCAGGGCAGTTTTGAAAATTCTGTCTTGTTGTTGTTTTGTTTGTTTTTACTTCTTTCAATGCTAATATTTATAAGCATTGCACACCATTCTGGGCACATAATTTTTACTACGTGTGTACAAAGACCAACACAGTGATGGACTCTCTTCTTCTTGAGAAATACTGGGCACAACTTAGCAAATAATAAACCTAAGGCAAATAATAACACCAGTAAATGCGTGCCAGCAATCAGATAATTATTTGGGGTTTGGGGTATTTTTTTAATCAATTAGGTTTGAAAACACCTCTAAGATTGTTAAGTCTATCCTATGATGGAACATCACCATATCAATGAGATCATGGCACAGAGTGCAATACCCAGTGTTCAGGGGTTCAAACACTTCTGGGGTGATGACTCCACCACCTCCCTTGGCAGTCCATTCCAATGGCTAATTTGTGAAGTAGTTCCTTCTAATGCTTCCTGAACCTTCCCTGGCACAGTTTAAGGCTATAATTTTGTTCCACTTGTGACCCTTAGCTGCAGCTCAGACACTGGATTTTATGCTGTGGCTTCAGAAGAATCAGGGAAGGGCTCTTAGTGCACAAGACTGAGCCCAGGGGCCAAGCATCTCTTCCTGGGGTCAAGATTTGGAAAATAAAGTAGTGACCTTGAAGAGGACCCCAAGCTGCCACCTGATTCTCACAACTGAAAACAGGATACTTTTTGAAGGTTTTCTCTGTCGCTCATTTTAATATCTAGGTATGGTTTGATTCACTTCCAAATCAAACAGCATAGTAATATTCTCAAAATTAATAAACGTGAGAGTGAAGGATGTTTCTTGGCAAAATCCTGTGCATACCTATTGCATGGCATAAATAATACATTGTGATAATTAATAATGATAAATAATAAATAATGCAGTCAGTTGCAGCACTGGGGACTGTGAATAGACCTACATTTATAGAAGTTGAAATTCCAAGCTAAAAGGATAATGTTTCAAGCACCAAGCTGCAACATTTTGTATTATTGTACAATTCAGATCATTTTAGCATTTATTAAAGATATTTGACCACCCATCTTATTTTTAAGCACATAACACCAAACAACATCAACAGTTCATGCCTACTGCAGATCTTTGGGCATCAGGTTTACATGTCCACAAATCAATTTCAGTGACCTAAACTGCTCCCACAAAGCTGGAATGGGCACACAACTGCACCAACACATGTGTGTGCCCTTGGAACTAGGGGCACAAAAAGAAAGGACTGATGCAGCTCAATAGTAGCCACAGAGCATTTCAAAATTCGTCGTTACATAAAACGCACTTAATATTTACCATCCTATATTATTAATAAAGGCATTGCATTGCCACTCCTCTTTTATTGAACTCACTTGTTGGTCCTGCTTATTAGTCCCTGTTTTAATAGGAAATGGGAGAGCTGATTGACAGTTCATTGAACCAGATACTTCTTAAGGGAAAAATTGAAGAGATTAATTATAATATCTCTCACTGCTTTAGTATTTCAGTGAGCCACAGTGTAAATATAACATAAGCCTAGAATGGAAACCAATATTTTCCTGACACCTCCCCAAGCAGGCACTCTAGGTTTTATGATGCTGAAGAGTCAGAGAATTCCAAGCCTATTCCTCTGTATAGCAAAACAGGGACTTTCAAACAGAAAAATAAATTTGTTGGCTTTAACAATATATATTTTTGGTTAACTTAGCAGTTTCAAAAGTCCCTGCTTTCCCATGAATTCAAATGGGAGCTGCATTCACTGAGTTCTGCTCTGCTGCAGAATGTCATGTTGGCAATCTGTAAGTCATTTATTTATTATTTTTCATTGTAAGTGGAGCACCTTTTTCAGTGATTTGATTTTTTAGTCAATTATATATAGTGGTTAGAATGGATGTTGTATTCCACTGCTACTTCATTTAAAGATACATTGCTTGGGCCTCCATTTAGCCAAGTACTTAGGCAGGTACCCAACTTAAAGTGCAGCACCATCAACACTGAGTCATCTGTTTTAAATCAGGCACTCTAGCTGAACCAGGACCTTAATTAGGCAAGCACAGTTTTTGAGGCATAATCCACTGTCATCAATGGAAAGTTTGCTTGAGTGCAGACTTTGTTTCTGTATTTCCCAGGCATAGATCTCCCCAGTGATGGTGTTTTATCGTGTGTTTTTATCGCTCCATCCCTAATGTCTTTCACTGCAAAAGAAGGAGAGAAATGAAAAGAAAAATGCAGAGACAGGAAGGTGGCAATTTAGGGACTCTGTGTCTGTGTGACAGGCATTCTAAAGGAGAAGAAAGAAAAACATTTAGGAAGTTCTGTGCAGCCAGTGCTCAAACACAAGACCACTCCACTGCAGGTAAGAAATGAGAAATTTTGAGGGCTACTGAGCACTGACTCTTCACAGTGGATCAATGTTCAAAGTTATTTAGCACAGGTGTTGCTGTAATAGTGGCACACTGATAAAATTCTGTGCTTACTGGCCCTCAAGCACCTCTCTCCCACCCATGCAGTGGTCTGGTATTAGTATGCTGAGGCTGTAATGAAAACGTTATCATCAGCTGGGCTGTGTCAAACCCTGCTTTTTCCTCGTGTTGTGTATGCTTCTCTCCTCCTCTGGGCATTGGTATGTGCATTTGCAGCTTGTACACAGGTTTTGAAGGGATTCAGGTGGCTGTTGTTGTTGATCATTGTGTGTCTAATATCTCTACAGAGCTAGGAATTTCTTTTTTCTACATTTGTATGGTGTGAACTCCTCTTTTCCATCCCAGCTCCAAGGATTCCAGGTGAGGAGGTAGTGGATGCATTTTGTACAGGAGAGAAACAGGAGGAACTGATGCTCTGGGCAGATTTCTGTACAGGCTCAGAACCTGGGCTGTTTGCAGAGAAGGGAAGCTCAAATTTCTTTTCCTTTCATGTGGCAGTTGACACAGCATTGCTTGGTCTTTAACCCAAGGTCTCTGATATCCTTTTACACAGACATGGGATGGGGGTGGGGTGAAGAGGGAGAGGATCAGATAAACTGAGAGAGGGGAAGGAAAGAAATAAAAGAAAGCAAACAAGAAAGAAAGAAAGTATTAAATATGCGAGATTTTTAATGGAAGTTAATAATTTTATGATACCTACTGATACCCTTAAAAAAAAGCCTACAAGTGACAAGTTACTTCACATCCAGCAAAGTTCAAATTAAATACACACAGGGAACATTTGCCCAAGTTTCATTTCATTATATTAATCAATTAGACCTGCTGAGAGAAAATGGTGGTTGGCATTAGTGTCACCAAGTGGACTTTTCCAGGGATTAAAGATTTCTTACTCATATTGTAGCCTTGAAGAGAGGTCAGTGACTATCCCATGGACAGAGGGACAGATGGACAGGCATTACATGTCCTCTAATGCAGAGGTGGCTTGTCAAAAATTTAATCAGCCTCCCTCATCCCAAACAGAAGTTCCCAGAGGGAAAAGAGCAGAGCCACTCAAGAAAGTTATGCAGGAGGCACCTCAGCTTGGACAGCAGCAGTGCAGCGTGTGGACAGCTCTTAACTTGGCTGGACCCTGTCCAGCCCCATTGCTGAGGGTCTCCCAACCCCAGTCCCCTGTGGCCCTGGCTCTGCTCTTACTTCATGCAGCATCACACTGGATGTCCTGCAAACCCAGCACAGTCAATCTGCCACCAGATTCATTGCTGTGTGGACACTCAAGAGCTGACCGTAGTATAATAGCACTTGCATAAAACAGGATTTTATCACTTTTTCCTTTTTATAGTATGGGAGTGACATATTTGTTCCATTTCTCTTAGGTATAGGATACTTAGCCTGCTGCACTTGAGTTTCTAAGTCTTTCCCCATCCCTGCCTATGAATCATAGAGTTTTTCACCTCTTGTTCCACTGACGCACAACGTGCAGCTGGGATCCTTCCTCATTTACACTCTTTCATACTTCTTGGAGAAGTGCTGCCAGTGCTACCAAGCCAACACACATGTCCCACACAGATGTTAGAGCTGTTAAGAACCAAAGAGAATGTGGCTGAGAAAATTCAAGAGTGGGACATGGGAAGAAGCAATCTTTCTTCCCATCAGTCCTAAGGAGAATAATACCAAGTACGGCAGAGTAAAATTAAAACCAAAGGCAACATGCAGGGAGAAAAGAAGGTAGCATTTGACAGATGAACAGGACTGACAAATAGAAAGGACAGACATGGTTAAAGTATAGAAAGTATTTGAATAAATAATATTTGTTCTAACGTTTAATCATCAACAGATCAGCTAGACACTTTGTTGGAGGGGAGAAGAGAAAAATAAAATTTATCTTGCCATTTTTGCTTTACTAGGGAATATGTAACAGTTGGCAGTGTAATACACTTTTTATTTTCATGAGTTATGGATGTGCATGGCCATCCCTAAAAAATTGAAATAAAAACTGTATTACACCACCAAGTCTCATATACTATATTTATACCATACCAGAGGAGGTGTCTGCAGAGCAACTATAGATATAAACTTTTATTATATCTATAGTTTCTCATGTTATTAGTATAGTTGTGAAAATAATAGGATTTACTGAAGGTTGTTATTCCCCCTAGCATCACTGATGTAGAATGAACCATATATTGACCTTTTGGATATTTTTGAACCATTGTAATGGATTTGAAAATGTGGTCACCTGACATGAACAGCCAGAGTCTTTGTCCCCACTCTAAGACAATGGGGTCATGGTGTCCTTGTAAGGCAATATAGGCAATATTCAAATTGGCCTCACAGAGTACACCCTGGTAAACAATGATGCTTCCCTTTTGTCATTCTCAGTGTGCAGGGAACACTAACAAAACCATGCCCTTTAAATAACTGCAGAGGCCATGAAGGTCCCAGACTGCAGCAGACTGCAGGATGGGATAGTGCTTCACCATCATCCTTAGGTTCCTACAGCAGAATGACACAGAAATTTGCCACTGAAATAGGTACAGCCCATAGACCTTCCTAAGCTAGATGATTCCAGATTTTCTAGATGATATTCACCCTTCCTGACTGATTTCTCAGCTTTTCCCCAAAGGCAAACCCCTTGACTGTGAGGATATCCTGGCTGCCCCCTTTTCCTCAACCCTACTTATTCTAGCAGGGGAGCAGGTAGGAGCAAGCAGCTCTTGAGTCCTGCCAGGGAGATCCTGTGGTGCTTGACACTGTGAGGTCACTGCAAAGGACCCACACAGGAGGATCCTCTGGGCACTGATCAGCCCTGCTGACAGGCGTGAAGATGCTAGGAAGAACCATGAAGAAAGGAAACTGCCACCGGTGCTCACTGTAATGCAGGCTTGCTCTGCTGTCCTGCACACACTGTGGAAATACAGCTGGTGTGCTCTGAAGCAAAGGCAACACTCCCACTGACGAGTTGCCTTTGCTTCCTGTAGGTGCACAAAGGTACTTGCTCAAGTTTTTTGGGCTCAGAGGCACAGGAGAAGGCAGGAGCACCTGTTTACTGATGGGAAATGCCAATAGAAATGGGTCTGGAAGAGCAGCATATTTATAGCCTCACACAGCACCATATGGTGCTTGGTAGCAGAAATCATCAATTGAGATAGATGAACAAATGTAAATTTCAGCTTAGATTTGATTTTTTTTTTCTTTTTTTTTTTTTCTTTAAGCAATAATTTTATTTAATTTTCTCTGTCTCTGAGTGCTCAAGCTGACTTGGCTGTGTCTTGCCCCTTGCTTTCTGGAGAAGGCTGTAGGGGCATACAGGCTTAATTGTTTAAATAACTCTATATCTATTGGAAGAAGGGGATGAGGAGCCATGGAACAAAAGATATGCCTGGGGATGATGGGCTGAGAAGCTGAAGTCAAAAGGACACATAACTCAGGCCCTTAGGACTGCAAAAGCAGCCCTTAGAAATCTGGGGTCAGTCAGGCCAGAGGCAAAACTGATTTATTTTTAATCAAGCTTAATTGTTTATATTAATACATAAATTTGTTCACAATGATTCAACTCAGCCTTTTAGCAGACTGCTGAAGAAAAATTTTGAAAACCTCTTTTTTTTTTTTTTGGCAAGAGTATCTCTGAGCCTAAGTCTGTAAATTACCTTTGGGTTTATAAAGGGCTGCTGTGTTCCTTCAAAAAATGCAGCAGTTTCCTCACTATTAGTGCACATCCAGCTCAACCTAAAGGATTCTTGATTTCTGACCCTATTACCATATCCCTGTTCATCAATTTAAAACCAGTGTGGCTCAGCCCCATCTCTTCAGTATAAACCTTCCAAGCTCAATCTTTTCAGAAGTGACCATGGGGCAGCAACCACGAGGCACTGCCTTTTGTGCTGGAATGTAGCATCCCTGGCTGGCACATCCCTGTGCCACCACAATGCAAGCATTTGATAACTCCTCCCTACACAATGTCCTCTAAATATGCAGTCTGAGTAATCTTGCACTGATCTTTACCACCTTCCTTTGCACCTCAGCTCAAGAGGTACAAGATGGAGGATGAACTTGCATCTCCTGGTGGGATTGCACCTCTGGGTCAGGACAGAAGTGTCTGAGGATGTCGCTGCAATGATGCCCAAGGCTTCCTTGGAGAACAAATAGCATCCTCCAAAATCCGGGGTGCCCAATCTGCCACACACCCCTCACAAGCCACATGACTAAATGCAAAGGGCACACTTTTGTTCATCTGCTAAGGTAACTGATGGCTCACCAGGAGGCCCATGTAATGATTGTAGTTTTGCTGATTTATTAAGTGCCAATGGTCTTTTAATATTGTTTGTGTTTCAGAAATAAAGATAGTCATTGCCCTGAAGGCTTACAGTCTGAAAGACAGATACACACAATACACAACTCCCTATGGATACTTGGAAGAAAGATTTTTTTTTATTAAGGAGCTATTCTGATTTAATTTGGTTCTTTAATGTGATATTGGAGCAGTGCGGGGTTGAGTGTCAGCCAGCTCAAAGCACTCCTCTGCTGGGCTATAAAGACTACAAGACGAGTATCAGCATGTGGAGGGAGGGGACATGCAGCCCTTGTCTGACTCAATC
Source organism: Thryothorus ludovicianus (assembly GCA_013397245.1). Lineage (NCBI taxonomy): Eukaryota > Metazoa > Chordata > Aves > Passeriformes > Certhiidae > Thryothorus > Thryothorus ludovicianus. The sequence continues at coordinate 598,826 of VZTB01017138.1, read as the reverse complement.
AGAGCTTCAGGACATGAATTCCCAGTGATTTGTTCCTTGACCAGCAACCTCCATCAACCTGCTGCTTATCAGGGACTCTCATTCATTGCCCAAGCCAGGAAAGTTAAGCTACAGGGAATGTGCTAAACTAAAACTTGGTGTTAAAGGACACGACAGGGAGGTGATGTGAATTTCTGCCTGTTTCACAGCGGTGTTGAAGCAGGCAGACTATGTGGCATGAGTAGGCAGAAGGGCTTAAGGTTTTATAGACCCCTCATGGATTATGAATTTGGCACCCACCTCTAGTTTCTATTTGCTCTGTTGTTGGGATTGCCAGGGTGGATGAGGTCAGTGGAAATGGACCAACATTCACCCAGCCCCTGTGGCCCAGAGAGTGCTTACAGGCTGCCAGAGAGCAGTGAGTCAGGAGGCAAAGGGCATGGGTGGTACCTCCGAGAGGTTCTGCATCCAGGCATCTGTGCCTGTGCCTGCATCTGGACACGTGCACAGACACATGAGCCTTTGTCAGCGTGAAATAATTGGGAGATTCACAATTTTAAGGGGCTGGCAGAAACTCCTGTGGCGTTGTGCAGTCAGCACTGGTGAAAGGTGGGTTCAGGTGGGTGTCCTTCCCCAGCGTTTTGCGAGGCTGACAAAATTCCTTCTGTGGACCGTGCATGACTTCCTTCACTGCCGTGGCCAGGAGGACTTTACCACTCATTTCCTGCAATTCCACTCAGGCCCCTGGACTCCCACATGGAGCGAGCTGTGGGAGGAAATGTTAGCCCTTATTCTTTCACTTAAATCAGTGCCAAAATCAATTTTGAAAAATCGCCTCAAAGTTGCTTTCAACTCAATCTGGGTGTTTCTTTACTGCTGGAATATCACCCCATACACTGGAATCGTTATTACATCACACTAATCTAATTTAAATGCATTTTTACTGTACTTGGTTTAATGAATGTGGAATGTGTCACTATGAAATTGCACCATTAATTTGATAAATAGGACTTGAAGGTATAATTTTTTCCAGCATTGCAGACTAATGAAGCTAAAATACATATATAATAAGAAGTGTAAATAATAAATTATTCTTAGGAGCAAAAAAATTAATTAGATCTTACCACAAATTGCATCTCAATGTCAAAGTTTTTTTACACTACTGACTTTCAAACTAGTTGGAACATGACTGTGATCCTTGGAAAGTTTCTCGAGTAATTGCTGTGTGTACACGTATTTGGGAATATATCTCAAGAAGCTACCTGAGTTCCTACTGATCTCTCACATGCAGCTTTCTCATGCTCCCTGCCATCACACCTGCATTTTAACCATTTAGAACAATCCTTGTTACTATTTGTTCAGCATCCTCTTTATTCTTGAAGACTCAAGGAAACTTTTTTTTTCGATTTCTTTTTTTTTTAGATTTCTGACATTGAAGAGAGAGCAAAATTAGGACACAACACATGCAAATTCACAGCAGAGGGGACCGTGCCCCCACTGCCAGCTCGCTGCCTCTGCTGCTGAAATCAATGGGAGTTTTTGCACTGACTTCAATAGGAGAAGAGACTACTGTACAAAGCACACTACTTTTCACTGGTAATGGAAATGTCACAGCGGTGCCATTCAGGAAGGAAACCAAGTGGAGGGAAATTAAAGAGGAAACTCCAGTCTTGTGCAGTTTAGTTGCTGATAGCTCATCTCGCTCAGCCTGCTGCACCCTCAGCCAGTTACACAGTGCTGCCTGGTTTAGCATTCTTTGTCTCTTTGTCATTTCTTATTGAGCCCACAAAGAAAGGTTTTATCTCACTCCTCTGGAAAAGAAAGCGCCTAGAGATTGAAGAGATCAGGTGGCATTTCACCTCTAGTTTTCTTCATTCCCAGCTGGAGAGCTTTGAATGCTCTGCACAGCCAACTATTCTCTGACGATTCTATAGCTAGATGAAGGACTGTTGGCCAAAATGTCATCCTTAACCTTATTTTCTATTCCTAGTTCCTAGTTTAATAACCAACATTTTTACTTCCCGTTGTTTGATTTGCAGCCAAAATTCTGACGTGTTATCAGTTTTGTTGCCAGATAGCGCATTAAGCCTTACTAAGGGGTAAACATAATGATCTTCATTAAACCTTCTAAATGAACCCACCTCCTGCTTCTTCAGGTGGAGGAGGGCATTGACAAGGAACACTGCTGAACTGTCTTACAGCTATTTTCCCCTTGCAAGCAGGAGAGAGAGATGAGTGGCAGCTTTTAAAGAAGGAAAAAAGTTAGATAAACATGAGAGGGTTTGTGAGATTTCCTATCTTAATGGCAAAGTTTTCCAGCAATAAATCACAATTCAGTCCATGCCATTAGTTTTGGGGGCATTACATCCCCTCATTAAAGTGCATAAACAATTATATTTATTGAAGGTAATGTACTGTGTAGTGCATTATAACGACACTCATTAACATATGTAATCATCATTTGAATGGGCTTTACTACAATGTAAACTGATAATGGCATGATTACCCACTGGGTTATTAACTTTTCAGTCCTAAGATAATAAAAGGTGATACAAGAAACAAAAAGCACATGTGCATTGCCCTTCACATGTGATTTATGTGCTTCACTGTGGAGCTATGAACACAGGTACCCATCATTGGGGAGACTGGCTCTTTATTGCACATTGTATTTGACAGAATAATAAATGCAGCTGAATGGTTCTTGGGTGGGCATCTAGGGAAAAAAAAGTCCTGCGAATAAGGCAGGCACTACTTCAAACTGCAAGACCCAGCAAAGGAAATAATTTTGTCTGTTTCTCTGTCTCTCACTAGCACTCTGTGACTTACAGATCTTCATATGCTCTGTCAGATTCACACAGATTAGGGAAAAAATAAATCCATCTTCTTTATATGTTTCTCCTCCTCCTTCTTCAGCCCACCATGTGCTCCTCTCTGCCTGGGCTATAATTGCTGTTTATGAGAAAATGAAGGGATGCACTATGCTAAGGTACCTGTGTGCTGAGGTATTCATATTATGCTAAGTGTAAGCTTGTATCAAACAGATGGTTTCAGGTATTGAAATGCAGCTTAGCTGCAGTATCAGAGAATAGATTTATCAGTTTGCTGGAGCTTCTCTTCTATAAAATGCCTATTTGGAGGCATCAGAGGTATTATAAATACAGCTTATTTGTGTAATTTATCAGCCCTCTCCGGGGTTTGTCTCTGTGGAATCCTAGTGCCTTAATTTTAATGAATGAATCTGAGTTTGTTTTAGGAAGGGATGAGTTAAGAAATATTAAAATTAAAAAAGACTCACGAGCAGCCATTCAAAAAAGCACCAGTTACCAATAAACAGGGCCTCTCCAACATTAAGTGGCATATATATGCTAAAGTGAAAAATTATGTGTAAATCTGCAGTGCCTATGGTGAATTGAAATACATCAGCCATGGTAGTGCTAGTAAGACCTGTTTCTCCACTATGCTTTGACTTGCAGACAAGGGAAAGATATGTCAATATCTGAAATGCATTTGCTCTGACACAGCACCAGTGCAGAAGCATGAGGAGTCAGAAATTGCAGAGTTCCCAAGAGGCAGAGGAACTGTCCGACAGGTCTGAGCCAAACTCTTCACTGCTTATGGCATAGAGGGTATGACAAGGACAAGAACAGTGGTGGCCAGAGCACATCTGGGCCCAGCTGCTTTACCCACCTTCAGGACCACATGCAACAAGGTGCACAACCATGCAACTATGATGGTCGAAGTTAGCTACAAAAGAGGCCTAACCATGAAAGGGTAATGTTAAAAACCCTCGTGCCCTGGAAAAACCCAATCAGGCCAGAACCTTGAGTTTGATGGCAGATACTACCAAGGAACACCACTGAAGAAAAGTTAATGTTTCCATTAAATAATATTCAGGTTAATATAGTCATCTCTTACTTTAGAAGTCCTTTGAAACGAAATTGTTTGTAACTTCTATTAGCTTGGCATTCCTTTAAGGAGTCCTCTGCCAGTCCCTGGCCCTTGAAGAGGCTAAATATCTGCACTTTCAGCTCTCCATGGAGTTCTAGAAAGCTCTGGGATGGTTTATGGTTTTCCATTAGCCAAGGGTCTAATAGAGACCTGAGATCCGTTAAGTGGGAAATTCTTCCCATGGAAAGCAATATACCGTAATTCTTTGCTAAAATCTGAGCCCACACAAGAAATCTGAGCTTGTGGTAAAGACCAGGGTGCAGTAAGTTTGAGCAGGAAATTACTTCATACTGTTTGTTATTGGACTATTTATCCATAACTTTTTAGACAACAGATGCAATGGACTTGATTCATTCTTGAAGCAAATAAGGGCAGATGCTCATTAGATGACTGGCCCTGTGGACAGGAGCTTTAAATCACACCCTGGTATTGCCAACACCTCGTTAGTGATTTGGAAACTGCTGAGGGGCTAAGGAGAATGAGAACACCCTTCTCTGCTCCGCTGACAGCATTTTTCCAGATCAGCTGTACTCATTTAGGGAGTCACCAAGGGCTGTGAACCTTGCACCACTCTGACCTACCCCCCGGCTTGGGCAGACTTTCTGCCACAGCAGTGCCAGTAGCAGCACAAGTGAATCAAACCTATTGTTCTTTTCTGGCCGTGATAACTTGACTCACTCTTGTGATTGAACTGTTCTGACAGTGTATGAAAACTCACAGTGAAAAAACACAAAATAAAAGAAATGTAGTATGTGAAAATACCTTGTACTACCTGAAAGCTCAAAGAGTTAGTGGTTGCTTTTGTTATTGCCAGTTCCAGCTGATAGCATCAATGCTTATTCCCACAATCTTTCTTTTCTTATTTCCATCTGTTCAAATTTATGTTTTAGTTGGAAGAAGATTAGAGATAAAAATTGGTTTTTCTGTAGCATTTACAACAACTTGAAAGTTTAAAGGTCTCTGTGTTTCCTTCAAAGTATCATTCTGTATCATGGATTTTTGGATACTTCACTATTCAATAGCTTCTACATAAAAACAATATGTGATTTAATAGAAACTTTAAAATGAGGAAAGCAGGGAGAATAAGCATATGCCATCCAGAAGTTTGTCTGCTGTTAAGCCTTACAGTCTGTCTGGCTGAGCTGGAAAGTCAACTGATTTCAAAGGTCTGACCCTCCCCAGGGCAGAGAACTCAGCCCCCCTGGAGAGGAGGAAATACTTGGCATTTCTCTGGAGCAATTCCTGCTGCTTTCTATTCACAACAGCACTGATAGCTCTGGGGACAGGGAAAGCAAATTGCCCAGCAGCTACTGCAGAAGTTTTGCTGAGGTGTTTGGAATGGGTAGAGGGAATCAAGAGACTCACACCTATGGTAGCTCTTGTGGAACTGCCCAGATTTCAGAGCAGCACAAATACCGCATTTACTTGGCTCACCAAAGCAAAGTGTGAGCAAGCATTTACTGAGGAGGAGGAGGAGGGAGTGCAAAGCCTGCCTCAGACTCCATCTGCTCTTTGCCCTCAGACTGTTTTGTAGTACTTTGTCACAGGGAACAGCCATCAAGGAACCTGAGGATTGTGGTTAATGCAGGGAAGACTGGAAAATGAGGGAAGGGAGGACCTCATGATAGTTTTCACTCTAAGGAGATATTTTCTTTCCCCTTGTGCTATTGTTCCTCTTGTTTTCAAAGTCTCAACACAAATCTAAGAGCTCTGCATGAAAGGTACAGTAGTCTGGGTATAATTACCACAGCTGCCACAGATGGCTCATTTTAACAAGAGACCCTAGGTAAACCTAGTTGTTTAGCCTGCAGCATAAACAACAAAATATTCTACTTAAACAAGTGAATCTGGGTCCGTGGAGGTGAAGCTCAATTCTGCCTTACTAATCTCTGTCATTAAAGAAGTGCAAAAGATGGTGGGATGGGGACCAGCTCAGGGCTCAGTTTTGGTGTGTACCTGTGTAATCTCTAAGGAGGAGGATGTCTGGGTGTTGGAATGCACTTTGCCCTTTAGCTGGGATCCCCTGAGCACTGCATTTGAAGTGCAAGGCATCATCCATTCCCTGGGAAGGGAAGAATACGAAAAGGAAGGGAAATCTTAAAACTTGCGAAATTTTCCAGTATCATCTATCTTGTATCTCTAACAGATCTTGTTGAAAGACAGATACCCCAAAGATCACATCCTGTTGTACTCTAGTAGCTGCACACTGTCAGGATTGAGGTTAGTATGTTTTGTGGATGAGGAACTAGAAAGACTCCTCCTGCTTTACAAAAAAGCAGTACTCCAAATCAGGTCAAAGAAGATGGGTGTGCAGGAGACTCAGGAGAGAGGACATTAACACCTAAATCTGCTTTCCTCATGGGAGAAAACCAGAGAGGAGAAACAATTTTTATCTTTCTGTATCTGCTCAATTTTGTTAAGCGTATTTCCAAATCAATACACGTATTCCTTCTGAAAACTCACAAATTGGTATCTGCAGGATACCTTTATTCCTTCCAGCCCTCTATGTCCACCTGCATCAGCAAACTCTCCTCACAGAGATCCTGCTGGTACCAGCTCATTAGCACAGAGCTACTAATCTTCCTTTGCCATAATCTTCCACTTCTCCTCTGCCTGATCATAATGTCCTTAACCTTTCAGTCATGTAGACCCATGTTGTAGTGACCATTTTTATTTCTCCTCCAGAAATTGTTGCCTGTGACTAAGTGGCATTTCCTAGGTACCACGCTTAACCAAGCCCATGCTGCTGACCAGCACAACCCTTCCCCTCTGTCCTTCAGTGCTGCTGCCACAAGTGCCTACCCCAATTCCACGTTTGCCGTTTACCCACTGCTTTAGTTTCCCTATGGATTACTAAAAATACATTTCCTCAGTGATCTACAAACATAAAGGTGGGCATTTCTGGCCATAACATCAAGATCCATAACCTCTTTCACGTCTCACTTTTCCCACAGGAAAAGTACCAACCTGGCATCCCTCAGCCTGTTTGTTCCACAAGCACCTTTATCATACAGCTCCCCATAGAAATAGATATCCCCATGCCATGTCCTCCTCTAGATCCCATATTATGGCAGGTGTTCAGTGTAACACCAGCATTAAGCTCACCTTGACACCCCTGTAAGAAGTCTACATACAGGTAATGACAGCCTGCAGAGATGTTGTGCACAAGATGAGGAATAAGAGATCTATGTTATAGCAAAGAACATTTGAGCTCATGTTAAAGGCAAGGAAACAATATAGACCAAGAGAAAGGTGCCTCAGAAGGCTGAAAAATCTCCATCAGTAGAAATAATTAGGAACAAGGTACATACATAGATGTATATTAGTGATTAAATAGGTAGAAGGGAGCCTGCTGTAGGAGAGAAGAGTATGGGATAGCATCACAGGTCCTTTCCACTCCCATGACATTATCATGTCTTTGAAATCTATGCAATCATGTGTATGTTTATCTATCCCCCCTCTTTTTCTTCCTACTCTTCCTTGAGCATGCTTTTTGCCATTTCCTATTCTTTGGCTTTCTTTCAATAACCTTACTACTTATCTCACCTACCCCAAGAGGGGCTTTGGTCCCTCTTGAGAATTCTGGGCATTACTCTAACAGAACCACAAAAATGTAATAACATTAAACCTTTGATTCATTCCATCTCCTAAGCTGTTGTGCTTGTGCTGCTCTTTGCCAAGGAAGAAGCTGCATTTTTTCTTTCCTTGGTGAAGGGATTCCTGCATACACAAATTTTGGAAAACAGTTGGGCAGTCCTTTGGGAAGAACAGCACTTAATAAATGTAAATAATTATTATTATTTCACCAACAGGAGTTGCAGAATCTTCAACTGGTCTCTCTGTTTTAAGAAAATATCCAAGTGGGAAATTAGTGGGATGTGGTCACACTGGGCCATGTGAAAATTAAATTCTAGCAAAATGAACTGAAATGAGATTGATCACTTTATGCTAAGGCACCACAGCCCTGCCATACTGTAGCTGTCAGCAGTAAGAGAGGAGAACTCTCTCTGACTTCAACTGCTCCTCTTAACAGTATAGGCAACAAAAAGCTCATTCAGCCCAATTCACTGGAGACCTCTTGAGAAATCAGCTACAGAGATCAGCTACAATCTGAGTAATTTCTTTGTGTGTTTCTTCTTCATACAACTGTTTTCTGAACTTTGCATAGCTGACCCTCATGTGACATCCAAGTCTGGAGTCTGATCTTCTCCTTACACAGAATTGAACGGCAAGAAGAAAAGCCCTGGTGGTTTTAGATGTTCTCAGAGAGCTTCAGGGACCTGAACTCCCTGAGAGTGTGGTAGCTCTGCAAGGAGCTCTGGCATAGCTTTTGGAAGAAACCCTGGCATGGTTTCCGGAGCTTTGGATCAGAGGCAGCCCTCTCTGGGCAAACCACTGCCCAGCCCAGGGATTGGTGGGCAAGCAAGGTCAGTGCACAGAGCCTGACACTGGGTCCTGCAACTCTGGGGCTGTTCGGAGTGGGGCACAGAGCATGAGATGAGCATCAGACCTGCTTGTGCTCCCTGAGAAAGAAAAATGCCATAGGCCCATTAGGGAGGGGGGAATGGGGTGAGTTGAGGTGGCCTGAGTGGGGTCAGCTGTTGGACTGAAGCCCCTCTGTAACACACAGATGGAAAGTATGCAAAAATACACTCAGCCTTCTCAAAGGACACTGCCCCTGGGTGGGGGATAGGATGTTCCCAGCCCCTCAGGGGGTGGGGGAGGATGGCCACCCCTGGCACAGAGCTCTCCGTGTCTGCCTGGGTGCAGCTGTACCGGGCAGGGTACAGCAATCAGGGACCGTGGCTCTGTGTGTCTTGGGATGGCTGCTCTGGATCCTGCAGAAATCTGTCCAGAGGGCTTGTAAGAGAAACAGAAAGGAGGAATGGGTTAAGCTGGTGTGCCAACAGGCCTCTTATCTGAGAAGGCTTTTCCTTTTTCTTTCTTTTTCTGTTCCTGTATTTTATTCACAAAGATCCGCAATGTATAATATGTGTATATGTATGTATATGGAAATATTAGATTTGGATAGGAAAATACGGTCTGTAGGAGCCTGTGGACAATGCTCCCTTTTTAGTTGTTATAAAAAAGAAAATAATTGTGAAAGCAGAGAGAAATCTGCAGCTGCTCCGGGCTATTCATACCATAAGAGATCCCATCAGGCTTTCTTTATTGTTGCAGTTTTGGCAAATTATTTTCTTATCACACACAACCTATTCACTTCTGTTCCTGGATAAGCACTTAGGCTCATAAAGCAGTGGGTCAGCAACAGTTTAGCATAGAGCACATGGAACTGCTGACCTTGGGGACTGCTGGTGCCTGCCCCTCCAAAAAGCAGCAACTGGAGTCAATAAAAAACTGGCCAGGCCAGTCCATTAGTGAGCCCAGCTCTGTCACTGCTCGCATGGCTTACTCGATGGCTGTGCAGCCCACTTCTCCTCCTCCTGCCATTGTGTCTCACCTTACAGAATGCAATCACAGCTCCTTCCCCAGGAGAGTGGGATGTGTAGCTGGCTGCCTCCTGACCTGAGGTGCATTTTCCCAGGGGAGGCACAAGTACCTATCCGTGTGCATATTCTCCTGTGTGCACTGTGGGCAGGGCTGTGCCCAAGGAATGTGTGATATAGATTAGATCAGCAGCAGTGCTGCACTGTCTCCAGGCCAGGCAATGAGTTTATTGTGCCCAACACACATGTGCACTGGACAAATGCTCTGGCATCTTCAGCGTGGGCAGAGAGCATGCTGCTCCTATTATACTAGCCCATTAGGGAAGCAATTTGAAGAAAAATATTTAGCAATTTGGAAGGAAGCATGGTTCCAGAATGGCTTGTTTCTGTGTGACAGCCTGCCATGTACAGATGAAAGGGAAGGCTTGTAACAAATTTTCATTACCCGCAAATAAAAAAAAAGGCAACAGCAGGCAGAGCAAGTGCTTTCAGCCTGAGAGGTGTGGCCAGAAATCCCCCCAGGAGACCACAAAGGAGCCTCAGCAAAATAAATCAATCAATCTATCAATCACTTACACTTGCATAGCGCCCTTTATGAAAATGGCAATCAGTGCCTGACAGCCTGTCAGACTTTGGCCTTCAAGTCTTTGCCTCTAAACTAGTCATTAAGTTCACCAAAATACAAGCTACAACTCCCTGCTCTCACTCGTTGTCCTTGCTCACCTTCCTTCCCTAAGCTGCTGTGATTTCTCCACAGAAAACAAATTCTTTGCTCAGAGCAGCTGTGAGCAGAGTTTGTGACACCGTGCAGCAGAGGAGGGTCTGTAAACAGCACACACATTTCAGACTTGCTTTGTTCCCATCCTCTCCTGCAAATTTGGCCCCAGCATTTGGCATGGGAGTTTGTCCTGCAAGAAGCAGAGCTGTTGGGAGTGGAGCAGTTCATCCCACTGCACACAGCATCTCACGCCACTCACCTTCGCTTGCAAATTTCTCTTCAAAGCAGAGTTCAGAGAGCAAATAAAGTACCTTGGTGGAAAGAGCTGTCCACTAACAGACCATTTCTCTTCAGAATCACAGGGAAGCCTGCCTGCTGCGAGTGTGTAGATGAAGGTAGCCCCCTAGATACAACTTCTAGGTATGTCAGTCACTGCTCTCTCGCACTGAAGTGTGGCACTAACCCTCCCTCTGCTAGTCTACAGCTTCCCTCCCAGAAGAGCTAACTGAAGTCTCTTGACTAAATCCCCACACAAATAAAATTTTTCAAGTGAAGATATTTGTTTTTAGAAGCAGCACAAGAACATGAGGCTGAGGCTTTCTTTTCGCTGATAAAAACAGTTTTCAGGTACAAAGGTTTCTGGTTTAGAAAGCCCACAATCTGGGAAGCTGTGGGTTTATGCTGCATAGCCCTCCACAAGTGCTTCTTCTGTGAGTTTATTCTATTCTGTTTGGGACCTACATGCAGTTTCAGTCTTGAGATTCCTTAAGTTTCTTAGTTTTGTTTATTTTATGTTTACTACCCAATATTTTCATTTGAAAAGCCTTTTTTCCTTTCATTTGGGGAAGCAATGGTCAGTACACCTCCATTTCCGCATTTGACTTCTCTGTGCTTTTATAGACTTTTGCCTTATCCCTCCTTGATAATTTTTTTTCCAGGCTAAAACATTGAGCTCTGTTTAATCTTTTCCACATTTGGGAGCTGTTCCACATCTTTGTCATTTGATTTGTCCTCTTTTGCCAGTTTTATGACTTGATTACATATCTTTGAGATAAAAGGAAAGAAAAGTGTATTTACCACTTGCTTTCTATTAATTTCCCATTAATACCTAAAAAGCAGGGTGTTTTTTTCCCTTTTTTTGCTACAGCTAAACACTTTGAGCTAACATTTTCATCATGAAAATCACACTGGTTTTAAGACATCTTTTTGCAAATACCAACATCCAATTTTGATCCCAAGACCTTGCCTGTAATCTTAGTGGTATTTTTCTCTGTATATGTTAGTTTGTGTTTATTAGCATTGTATGTGTCCTGCCATTCTATTACCTAGTTGATCCATGATCAGTGTCATGAAGCTCTTCCACATCTCAGTGCAATCAGGTTTGGGTTTTACTACTGAACATAATATTACAATATCAGTGAATGTCATCATATTGATTTTCATTTTCTGTTTTATGAATATGATGCAATACAGGGTCTTGTCAGTCTGTTCTTGCAACTCCACAAGGAACAGGTTGCCCAGGGAAGTTGCCCAGGGAAGTTGTGCATGCCCCATCCCTGGAGGTGTTCAAGCCCGGGCTGGATGGGGCTTCAGGCAGCCTGGTCTAGTGGGAGGTATCCCTGCCCATGGCAGGATGTTTGGAACTGGATGATCTTCAAGGTCCCCTTCCAACCCAAAGCATTTCATGATAATCATCTTTGTGCTCAGAAAAAGAGCTACTGTCATAGTCATTTAAAAAACGATATCTAACTCCTAAATACGTATTTTTTCAGTTTCATGAGACACTACACCTTTTCCAGCAGCTCTCCCTTTCCCTGCAATCCCTCAGCCTGGCTGAGGAGCACTACAGGTCACAGACACAAAGAATTTGGATTTGGGAGAGGGCTGAAAAAGAAAAAAACATAAAGGGAGCCATGAATATAAGCCAGAGCTTTCCATTTTTTTGTCCATTTCTGCAGGGTTTTGTGCTAGTGTCTTGTGCAATGTGATTTCCACTACTAGACAGAAATGCTTCCACTGTGCTCGTCCCTCCCTCAGAAAAGAAGGCCAAGTGAGGATAATACGTAATGTGAGCAGCATGAGGCAGAATTAGGGTCCCCAAGATAAGCCTTTGCATTTAACACCTCCATTCATTTTCTCTCTCTGGAGATTTTGGAAACCTCCACTAATGACTGAAAATTCTATCGGGAGGGATTTTTTCAAAATCTTTTTTAAGTGAAGAGATAGAAGTCACTGCGTCTTAGTAACTATCAATTAAATCTGAATCTTTCTTCTTTTTCACTTAGATAATATCTTCTGATTATATTAATTCTTTTTTTTTCTTGCCTCTTTTGGCCAATGGATTTTGACTTTCTTTTAGGAACTTGCAGAAATTGAAATTATACAAACATTTAAACAAGGTGGAAAGCTAAAGCTGTTAATTAAAAGCTTTCCTCATATTTCTTACCTGCATTCCTGTTTGTCTTGCCAAATATTATGGGGAATAATATTATAAGGGTAGGGAGATTAACCACTGGACATACAAATTTGAATACCATGTAAAGAACCAGTTTTCATGTGTGCATGTTTGTGGTAGGTACATTACATAGGCAGGCAGTTTGGTAGGTAAAGAACAGAAAATGAAAGAGGAGAGACACAGAGATAAGAAAAAGGTGCAAAATAACTTTGGAGAAAGTGACATAATATTTTTTATTTATCATTTACTCCCAATTGCATTTGAAATTGCAGAGTTGCTAGAATTTAATCACCCATGTTCTCAAAATAACTGCAGGTATTTAGAGCTCTTGCTTTTCAGAGGAAGCTGACCCCTGCTTTTATCAACTATTAAATAAGCTATTTTTAAAATATGTAAATTGCACTATAAAGTAGCTCTGTTGGATTTCACACCCTTCATAATGTAGATGGTAACTGCATTTAGCTCTACCTCGCTTGTATTGAAGCCTGCACCACTTTTTACTTGGTAGATTCCTGATCTTTTTCATGGTGTAAACACTACTACAACATGAATCTTGTATGTATCTGTGTGTACTAAACACTTTTTTTTCTTTTTAACTTGAAAAGCTACATTGTCAGAGCTTTGCTTCTACTATGTCATCTGTAGTTACAAAACCATCTGAGAATACGTGCAAAAATTGCTGGGCTGTGTTAAGGAGTGAGCCAATACACTCTGTTCTGCTTACTATGTATAAAGCATGCCTCTGGAAGATGAGGAGAAAAGAAGAATATTCCTGCTAAGTCTTGGAAAAGCAGGAGAGTTTCATTACAGGGAGTGTTTGTTCCTGGCCCTGGAACTCTACCCATGTGTGCTATGAGGAAAAGGATGCAGAAGCCTAGAAAAGGATTGTCGCTGTCTTTGTTTTTTCACCTACTGCTGTTGCAGGTGTTCTATGGCAGAGAGCAAGCATTCTTCTCAATATACACACCACATACATAATATATGTAAATATGTACATGTACGTGTACCTACACAGATCAAAACACATAAAAATCAATTCAAAATAGAGATAGCTATGTGTGTACACATACACATATACATTGTCATGTGTTGTCTGGACCAATACTGATACACTTTCATGTATGAGGGTCACTCTTAATAATGGAAGACTATTTTTGATATTGACACTGTGTCTAGGAATAAGATGCTGGTCCAGCAAGCAGAAAGATGCTTCATCCTCAAAACCTTTGTGGCCTGAATGTTACCACTTTGCACTCAGTGAGCTAATTCCAGGTGCTATCCATGAAAGGAAATTACGTATTATTATTATGATATCCACATCGCTAGGAGATGCTTAGTTTTAAATATGCATGGCTGCAGATAGCAGGAAAAAATTTTCCAGGGGAGGGAGAACACTGCCTATTTTTAACTTCTGTATTCTCTTAATTCCTTGTTCAATTTGTCTTACAATTTAATGAAAAAACAATTTGCCCTAGGTCTTCAACAACATTGAAATTTCATTTCACTAGAGTTGAAAGCAGTGGACAAAAGACAACAGAAGTCTAGTTTCTATTCAAAGGTCCATGTCATGCCAAACTGGTGGAGAAACTCATGTCTTTTGTATGTTTAATATTTAAGGACAAGGGAAATGACTGATTTTTCTTCCTTTGTTTTTGATTTTGAATTTCAATTTTCAGATTTAACCAGTTTTATGATAGGTGCTGTTTTGCTTAAGAATTCTAGTAGCTGAGTAAAACAGAGAAATCATCTTCTGACAGATGAAAATGGGAAGTTATTGCTGGAACCATTGGGGTTTTCTCAAATTTTTGGAAAAAACCTGCAAATTTTGTTACCATTTTCAGCTGTTTCATCTATTCAAATGATAAACTGCACTTCTTATGTCTGTATTTACATCAGATGTTGATATGCCACCTTCCTGCAACATTTTTAATTATTTTTTATTATATTTTCAGCCATTTTCTCTGTAATTTTATGTTTTATGTTATACTTTAGCTTCAATGAACTGCCTATTAGCTTACTGCTCTATATGGAGGCTGATGCACTCAAAAATCTCCTTCGGGTCCTCCATATAGCTCTGTTCCACTGGTGCTGTTTTTATTTTAGGGTTTTTTTTACAATGACTTTTGATTCATTCCGTACATCTAATTTTTCCCACGCAACATCAGTAGAAGAGAATATAGGAAGGGGATGGTTTACTCCAAACAGGGGGTCTCCCTCTCGGCTTTGATTTGCTTGGCAATCAGAGATTTTGTGTACAATCTCGCGCAGCAAAAGGTGAGAAATGCAGGAGCACTCGCTTTTAACAAAAATACAGACAGCAGCAGGAAGTCTTCTCTGCCCAATTACAAGGTGATCCCAGTTCATTTTTATGGTTTGATTTTTTTTTATCACATATGTTTCCAAACACAGTCCTGATATCCTGTGGGGATGCTTTTGTAAAGAGCCAGAGCTTCTGATTTAAGAAGCTTCAAAAATAGCTCTCTGCCTCTTCTGTCTGGAAAAGAGCAGTCATGTAACAACACATTTATTCTCTTTGAAAAATAGAAGGATGTCAAAAGAAAAGTTCACAGTGAAATTAGGCTGATTTGTTTTGTAGTCCTGTGATTTTGGCTTCAGATGTAGGAAGGGAAAAACAACAGTTTGTTTAATAGGCAAAAATTACTATTACAACAAATTTTGTGCTCAGAAAATTTCTTTGCCAAATAGGCACTGTCATCAATTATACAAGACCCCTGGAAAAATATAAATAAAAAAGGCAAGCTAGATATCCATGGATGGATTTTTTTTCCCTGTAGTCAGCACACATCTCAACCCTCACATTCAGAGAGGGAAAATCTCATTAATTTTGATATAAATGATCAGCATTTCCCACAGATTTCCTCTCTGTTGTGACGGATGCTAACTGGGAGTCTTCTAGTATCTCCCTTGCCTAGCAAGACTGGCTTCCACTGATGCCAGCTGGGAGGAGCTGCCATTTGGGACACAGTGAGAAGTCATCAAGGCATTCCTAGGTGTGATTTTTTTCCAGGCAGGACCACCCAGAAAAGCACTGCTCAGAGTACCAGCAGAGCTCACTCTGTAAATTTTATGCAGCTTCCTCCCACTGCATCATCTGAATAATTGCACCCTGCATATCTGCATTAATGAATTCACTCTCTAAGAAACTCACGGAGTAAATTATCCAGATGGTAAAAGAGAATGGCATGGCCATCTTCCTCCTCAGTGTGCTAAGTCAGCCCAACATGCACATAATGATGCTAACACAGGTGGGAGGTGGACACCCAGACAGCACGTGGTTCATCTTCAGCATTTCCACTCGTGTGGCAAGTGTGATTGTACATCCCCTGGAGAGTTATTTCAGGCTCACAGGGATGCACTACGCAGTGCTTAATGATAGACAACTTTCTCCTAATGATGTGGCTTACACCAATTTGTGTTTATCCAGCAACATTTCCCTTTTAAGCAGGCTGGACTCCTCTGTCCCTAGGTAGCATGCCATTCCCTCTCTCTCCTGCACACGATGTCTCAAACCTCCACATTAGAAATAAAATACAAATCAAACCAAAAACAGAAAGCAGTTTTGATGGTCCTGTCTGTTGAAACTGGGACCTAGTCCAGAATGTACAGAGTCTGCTGTGTCCAGATGTCTGAAGGGAAGCCTCCTGTATTCTCAAGTGCAGTGTGGAACAGGTCACTGTGGGACCATCAGTACTCTGCAACATCTAAAATGGGGTCAAAAGTAAAGAAATCAGAGTTCTGGTGCATGCTTCACTAACTAAATTTCTCCATAGTTTTTGAAAGGCATCCACAATTCCGCGTCATACCTAGCAGCAGCAGGGCCAAAATTCCTACTAGCTTTCGGGTCAAGCCTATAATTTCTCCAGGTTTCATCCAGGTTGCCGAACTCCTAACTCCATAGGTACTGCTACCATTCCTCTTACTTCCTGGAAGCCTGTCTCCATTTCAGGTTCTCCAACAGAACCCAACAGGAAAATTGTAAGCATTAGCAGTGATTTTTGATGATGCTGTAGGCTTTTTAAAATATAAAAGCAAACCTAAAAGTCCACTCCCATGAACTCCCCATTGTTGTTTTCCTCGAGCTTACTGATTTCTTCAAAGGGCATATCCAAGAAAAGCATCATAAATATCTCCTTAAATAATCAATGGCTTTTCATATAAATAGTTTCAGAATATAGGAAAAAACCATACAGAACATAGGCATTTGCAATGAAGATTTTGTGCGTTTGTTAATAGCGTGCTGAATTCTTAAATTTTACAACTAATGCCAAATTTAGCAACTAAGCTTAATAGAAAAATACCAATTCCTTGTAAGAGTTCATAATGAAAAAAAAAACAAACCAAAGAACCTCTGAAGTGTCACCTCAAAACCTGGACAGTTATGCCAAAAGCCATGAAAAAGCATGTGACTGGGCAGCAGTAAGAAGCGAGAGAAGCTGTACCAAATTTGGGGAAAAGAAAACTACTATTTGGGAAATGAGAAGGTGTGAAAAACAATCCAGTATTTCAGCCAGGAATTGAATGGCGCTGTGTTGGGTGACATTTTTATACGTGCTGCACTCCCCACTTCAGTCACGAGGTGGGGTGTGAAGAGCTTGTGTAGGAAATGCTATGAGTTCATTGAAGGAAATGTGGAAGAGAGAAAGGCTCTGCTCCAAAGTAGTGCTGGAGCTAACACACTGGAATCTGTCATTGTTTCAAAACATGCTTGTTCAGACTGCATAGTAAACAAATTATTTATGCATATATGAAGGGAGGATGGGAGATTCAGTGCTTCAGATGTGCTGTATATATGAAAGGCCCATTGATTTTCAATTACTAAGAGAGAATATGGAAAATATGCCTTTCTACAATCAAGATTTGAACTTCTTTTTGTTCTTGTTGTTACGACATTTAATGTAATACATAGGTACACCTAAGAACTTCTGCAGTTACATCTTTTGTCGTTCAAATTCCATTAAGTAGCTGTTATCTACTCAAAAATTGAGAGATGGTGGAGAGGGAGATCTTTGTGAGGAAGGGAGGATTTCTGCCTGTGTCTTGGACAGCTGATCATACACCCTCTCCCTTGAATGTCCAAGCAATAGCGTTATGTTCCCCACTATTATTTGGGAATGGCAACCAAAATAGAATTATTGTAACAAAAATCAGAAGTAAAATCAGGGCAAATAGTCTCCATGTGGAAGGGCATCATGTGTAACACATTGAAATAACTTCTAAATGATGTGAAAGCATTTGGGTTTTGTTCATGGTGGATATGCCACTGTCCCCCTTGTGATTTCATGAACTGATAATCCTGCCTCTTGCTGGTGTCTCAGTTGAATGAGAGTCATATTTTCTTGGTGTTACCTGGTACAAGATTCCAATATGCACTCATCTCCACTGGGATGTCAGCATAATCCAGACAGGAGAAGCAGTGATGATGGAAATGTGTAGTGTATAGCAGCCATATATGCCAGGGCTGCATGGTATAAAAGCCCTTTTTGGTATCTTTATGATTTTTAGATTTACATGTGCTACTCTGTGTCACTGATTTGGTTGGAGATATGTAAATTCCAAGTGAAATGACCTCTGTGAAACCACTCTGAATCTTCTGTATACTTATACCCTCACTTGGTTAATATATGTTGCATAGTAAAATGCTAACCTTTTACCTTTCTTATTTGGGCACCACTCCAGGTAGTGCCAAAGTCTGTGGAAAATTTCAGTTTTCAGGATCAGTTTCACAAGCACTTGCTTTTGTTAGCTGGTACCAAGCCTTTATACATCATTTCAGCTAAACTTTCACAGATGTTGGAAAACAGAGGTCCTTCATGCCAAAATAATTCACTGTAATGCCTAATACTGGTGTGGATTTCACTTTCATCTTTATGCCTATGAAGAAATTGTGTGCTGTTAATCTGTATACAGCTAAAGATGAAATATGAAACCTTCTTTCAGCTGGAGTCACCAAAATTCTTCTACTAAAGCCAAGTGTCTCATAGGTTAGAATTACAATATATGAATAATAACACTTAGCACCAATACAGACCTTTTTATTCTCAAAGAGCCTTAGAAACATTAAGTGGCCTTTCCAGGCTCCCCAGTGAACTAGGTCAGTATCATTATTCCTGTTTTACTCGGGGAGAAAGTGGGACAGAGAACCTTGCCACTGGTCTGCATTGCCCTTTCCCAGTGAAATATGCAGGCACAGACAGACTCAGCAGAGCATCCACGTGCATCTATATTGCCTCTCTGCATCTCTCTTCAGGACCTCTACTACTGTGGCTTCCAGAGATAAAGTTTCTTTTCTGTATCTGAGCAGTGTGAAGAAATGATAGTGTGAGTACAGGGGCAGCCTGAGCCTGGCCATGGTCAGTGTGAGAGCCCTGGGAGGGAGTGAGCTAACACAACAAGTGATGGAGTGAAGGTGGGAGGAGCAGACATGGACATTTTTGTTTCCCTGTGGTCACTCCATGCAGCAACAATAGAAACATTACCATGGCACAAGGGCTGGTGTAGGACTTGCTGCCTGGGTTAATGGCCATTGGTGTTGTTTCTTCTCAGCCACAAGAGCCCCACTCCTAACTCCATCGTGCTGTGCAGACGTGCCCTACATCTGAGCTGGGACACAGCTCAGTCACGCATGCACTGGTTTGTTTACCCGCAGTGGGCAAAAGAAAACTTACCCCCAAACCATCCTCAAGTTATCACCACTTTACTAGGGCTTGGCACAACTGATTCTAAATGATCCTGGATCACAGGAAGTTTTCCCAGATTCTCAGGAATCTTCCTGGTGGAAAATTTTCTGTGCTCATCTTTTTGCTGAGCACTCTTCGAATTTTTTTCCACAGGTTTAACTCTCTGTACCCAAATCACTCTCTCTGTGTAGAATCATAGAATTATAGAATGGTTTGGGCTAGAAGAGCCTTAAAGATCATCTGGTTCCATTCCTCTACTATGTACAGGGATACCTTTCACTAGACCAGGTTGCTCAAAGCCCCATCCAACCTGGCCTTGAATACTTTCAGGAAAGGGAGATTCACAACTTCTCTGGGTAACTTGCTCCAGCTTGTCTCACCACCCTCACAGTAAAGAATTTCTTCCTAATATCCAATCTAAACCAGTTTGAATCTTTCAGTTTGAATCCGTTTCCCCTTGTCCTCCCACTACATGTTCTTGTAAAACGTTTCTCTCTTTTCTTGTAAGTTTGGTTCGTGTACTGGAAGGCTGTGATTAGGTTGTCCCAGAGCCTTCTCTTGTCCAGGTTGAACAGTCCCAGTTCTCTTAGCCTTTCCTTGCAGTAGAGGTGCTCTAGCCCTCGATCATCCCGGATGCCCACAAGCCAATCTTCATCTTATTTAACAAAGCTGGAGAAGCGAGGTCTTTCCCCTTAATCATCTTTCTAGAGCATATCTTCACCTGAGTGCTTGGTACAGGTTTTATGTATATACACCATACAACCCACTGCAAACAAGCACCAGCAGAACTAAGAAAGCAGACCACTGATCTGCAATGGTCTGCCCCAGTCTCAAATCCTTGATGCCACAGAACCAGAGCTAGGCTTCAAAGTAATCCATATTCAGTTTCCTGGCATGGAGCTCTGCAGTGCACATTGTGGGATTTGTCCTGCTGCTGTTATGAGACTGTGGCTGGCAGGTGATGCTTTTCTTCTCCCAGGTCTTTTCTGGCAGTGGACATTCATGGTCCCGGTCCACCCATGCAGCATTAAGCAGCCATTAAGGAGATGTTATGCATCTGAAGTGAGTAAAAGCAGACACCAGACTTCAGCATATTAAAAGTTATTTTCTGCAAGGCTGTGCAGAGTTCACTTCAAAGCTTAGTGACAGAAAATCTCCTGGGGAGCTCTTACCTGTAAGAGCGCAGACTGAGGTAACAAGCTGGGTGATAAAATGCTGTGGCTGTAGTGAGGAAGTTTCACACTGCTAGCCAGAAGGTGCTGTTGGTTGGCCAATGCGAAGGAAGTCGAGGCTCCAAGGCTGTGCCAGTACACTGAGGTCCCCATACATCTGTTTTCTGCCCTCTTGTATAATTCATAAACAATTCATGTTACAATGAGTGATTTGGTGTGAAAGGCTTTCTAGATCACCGTGGATCCCACCATTATGTATGGTACCTTTCTACTGGTACCCCAGGAAGCCTGGCAATATTGGCCCACGTAAGAACAATGGGCTGTTTCCCTCCAGAGACAACTATGGAAATCTTTACTCCAACTATTTTTGGATACATCTCCCTTTTTCCCTCTGCTACTCCAGTTTATGGACTGTATTAGTGGGACAGAAGGTCAGAAATCTTTCTCAGAAGTTGCAGATTACATTTACAGGATGATGGTGAGATAGACACTTGGGAAGCTGACAGAACAGGGAGGTGAACATCATACAAGGAGGATGATGAGCACTATCAGCCTCCCAAGATTGCATGTCCAGTTTCTCATGGCCTTTGTGAGGCTGGAGGAGGGAATGTGGAACACACCTGCTAGGAGTGGTTTGCTGATCTGGGGAATATTTTTCACACCTAAGGAGTAGTCCTCAACAGAGGGTTACAGCTGTGCATAATCAGAGGGATGGGGTGCACCATATTCCCCCTTTGAATTTTATGTTGTCTCTGTAGACAGCATGTGCTGTTATATAAGGCTTCATCCAGGATTACCACACACCTCTAATTCATGTGAATGTGCAGCATAGCGATACACAGACTTTATCAAGATTCATATGTCCATTTTATGATATTTTTTGTGGGGATTTTTACTGTACTGCATAGCTGGATTTTATTACCTTCAGTGTGTGTGTTTTATGGCAGTGATGCCAAGCATTTCAATGAATTGTGCAAGACTCAGACCCGTGAATGCAAAGACACCTTCAGTGATTTCATAAATAACAATAAATACACTAAACTGAATGATGTGGACGATCATTGTCTTTTACTGAGTGCACATACTACTATGCAAAATTAATAGTTATTAAAACCCCCTTTAGTTAGACAAACAGTTGTACACCAGCAGTCATTTTTTCCAGGGCTTAGGTGCAGCTGCAATATGGCTATTTATCTGTCCATTATCCAGATCTTTGATACAGATGTAATTTTCTCAGACATATCTTGTCTCCTTTTTTCATCAGATTGGTGCAACAGAGGAGGAAAAGGGGAAAGGGAGGGAGACTAATAAAACCGCTGAAATAATGAGAAAAAATTGTATTTTCCAAATTATATTTGGAGAACAGTATAAAGATGCTTTCATGCCTGTTCTAGGGTTTCATTCCCTTGGTATGAGCTTAGGACAGCTTTAATTGCCCTGGGCTTCTGTGATGCTGCCCACCCCAGCAGTATGCTTCCTCCGTTTTTCTCTCTGTGCCAGCACTAACCCTCATGGCTGCACACAATGCATCCATGCAGGAACCCTGCAGCTTTGGTTGAAAGCCAGTCACAGATTTCTGGTGGGATGAGGAACAGGTAAGGTATTTCCCCAGCCCTTCACGTGGGATCTCCAGGATTGCAGGGCTGGACAGTGACTCACCATCAGGGATTGCTGGGGCAGTCTGGGGAGAGGATGAGTAAGTGCCTGTGAACTGTAGTTGCTGCTGCTCGCCAAAACATGCCTTACTGGGAGCTGATAGGAACACACAACCCATCCCCACAAAGCTGCTCTCTTGGTGTGATCTCTGAGCCAAAGAAGAGTATCATCTTTGCCTGAAACTCCCATCTGCAGTGCAATGAACTGCAAAGGAAACTGCTCTGCAGTGGGACCCCGGGGTGGGGTGGGAAAGCTTTGACATCTTTTTTTTTTGTTTGTTTTAAACTGAATCCTTGTGGAGTGTGAGCCAGGTGATTTACCTTGTGGTTGGCTCCCAGTGAGGAGTGCTAATGGCACAACAAGCCAGATTCCATTTTCTGTCCCTGGCCCACCAATAAAAAGTGTCACCAGCTGAAAACCTCTCCCATTAAGCCATTTGGCACTTCTGTCTTGGGTGGAGGTAGGCCTTAGCCAGCTGGCAGAAAAGGCAGCTGTAAGCAGTACAGGAGGGACAGCACAAGAGCTCTGAGTGGGATGCACAACCACACAGCACATTGGGGCATGCTGGGCTGCTTAGAGAAGAAAAACAGAGCATAAAAATTTGTAAACTCTCTCGCAGGAATGCCATTTTGACCAACATATTAGCAAAGGTGTCAAAAAGTAAAAAGAAGATTGACCAGTACAACATTCCCACGGTGCTACCCAAACCATTTCATTGCTGAGTCCCCTGTAGGGCTCTATTGTCACATACCATGTAGATATGATAGTAGATATGATCCCCTCTGTGGCATCCAGCTCCCTATAGGCTTTGATGGAGAACTTTCGCCATCACCTGGTTCATCTAGCTGAGGAGATTTTGTGTTTCAGGGAATCCACAAGAGAAGGAGTGACCCTTATTTGTCTACAAAACCTTCCAGCTTCACCAGAGATCCTACTATGCTTGGTTTTACAGTGCAGCCAGTTCCCCTGGTGCTGATGTTTGTCCCTTCTGTCCCTCTTTCTGTCTTTCCTTTGATGAAAGGTCACTTACAGATAGGACTTTGGCTGGGTCTACACACATTGCTTTCCTTAGAGATCAACACTCCTGAGCAAAGGACCTTAGCAAAGCAGAAAGCAAGACATCCCTGTAAATTATGGGAACATACAAGTAACTCCTGGGAGCTGGAAACACAAAAGGGGCACCAATACTCAGCATTACAGTGAGAGCAGGCCTGGTTGACCATGGAGCAATAGAGGGTATACAGGTGGATTAACCTGTTGCCCAGGGAGGCTGGCAATGCAGGACACACCAATTTGATACAACAGGAAGGTAAATGGCCACTGTTTTAACTCACCTCTGTTTTGCTGTAGGTGAACTTCTCCCACTCCCCTCTAAAGTGAGTTTCATGACACTTATGAAACTGCCAAGGAATAAGTGTAGTAGAAAACAGCAATCTGGCATGAAATAATTTAAATGAGTTCAAACTGCATTTCAGTGGCATGGCCCCCTGCCAATTTAATTTTTTTGGAGGGCAAGGGGGTTTCCACAATAGGAATCAAACCTTGCTCTCCACAGGCTGAATCTTAGCACTCCTTCAGCTTCCCAGCTCTTGAATACCCAACAGCTCTTTCTAGAGCTGTGAGTAACTCTGCAGGAGATGGTACTTTCTCAAGCATGTTTGCTGAAGGCTGGATCCCTTCTGTTCCTTTCAGGGATGTGCAAACTAATGGAAAGTAGAATTTCTTCCTGTGGCAGATTTGGCTTCAATGAAGAGAGGGACAGTACATGTGACAGGAGCAAATTCCTATAGTAGGATTGTGGACTAGGAGAAGTACATGCCCTGTCTCTGGAAAAGACTGTGACTTCAACTATGCCTCCCTGTATTCATCTCTGCTTGCTGTACAATGGGCAGAACCACAATCCAAGGGAGAGCAGGAACTACTCAGTGTTAACTCACTCAGGCATGCAAATTAGTTGAAAAGGCTCTGCTCTCCTTGGGACAGACTGCCACAGAACAATGTCACTTCT
Source organism: Thryothorus ludovicianus (assembly GCA_013397245.1). Lineage (NCBI taxonomy): Eukaryota > Metazoa > Chordata > Aves > Passeriformes > Certhiidae > Thryothorus > Thryothorus ludovicianus. The sequence continues at coordinate 574,745 of VZTB01017138.1, read as the reverse complement.
CCGCCTCCAAGCAAGAGGGAAGCATCGTTCACTCTTCTCAGGGGGAGTGCAGTGCTATCTCTCTGGAATATTTAGCCCCAGAGCATTTTGCCAATAAATTACAGCCTGGCCCAAAGCTTCCACAATGCCATCTCTGCCACACGGCCTTGCTGGACCACCTCTGTGCAGATATTTCAAAACCCAAGCTCTGAGCCCTTCTCCCACCACAGCTAACCCATATCAGCTCAGGCACTGGTAAGGCAAGGATTAGGCTTTTTTTTCCTTTTTTGCCTTGCACTTTGGAGTCTGTAGGGATTCTCTTGTCCAAAGTATTTTTATTTCTGCTCCACCCTGCTATTTTTCCAGAGGTTGGGGTTTTTTTCCTCCTTCGAACTCATCCAGCCTTCTCCTTATTCTGAGCTTTTGTTTTCTCTGTTCACACTCCCACACTTGAGGCCAGACCTGCTGAGATACTGACTTTTGCTTTGACATTATAGTTTGCTTTTTATTTAAGGCTCTGTTATGGGTCAATGCTAGTACACCCAAGATGATAAAGGCTCTGTTCTGAGATTACAGCATAGAGCTGCAATGTCCAATTGAGGTTGCACAAAAGGCCATCAAGTTTGTGGTTTTATCTTGTTTTGCACTGGTTAAAGGGACCTTTTTCCCCCCTGTTTTGTGCAAAGTTAGCAAAGCTGCAAGTTTGACAGGTTTGCTTTCCATGTACTATGGTTTTCTGCAGCTCCAGGAAGGCATCACAATGCATTAGCTAATGCAATATAAGTTCTTCCAAGAAGTTTGCAGGGGTCAGGTGATTAACCTGTATATTTTACAGAACATTTAAAGACACTGTGGTCTGAGGCCTCATAAAATCATAAAACTACCACTCAGCTGTGAACCATGGGATGAAGCACAAAGCTGAAATATTGCTGCATTAGAAATGGGAGAAAACAGAATGAAATTTCCCCTTCTGATCTGTACAGCTGATAAAAGCTCCACAGCACAGACTCCTACTGCATTTTCCACAGCCAGAGCTCACACCGGGCCAAGTTCAGCATGTTTGCAGAAGGGAGGAGTTGTCCTGCTGTGTTCTGCCCCACTTATGCTGCCCAGTTGGAAGAAGTCATACCTGTACTCAGTAGCAGAAGACAAGTCCTTACAGCCTCTGCACAGGCAAGGGCACAGGGACTGCAGCTGGGAAGGTGCTCACAGGATCTCCTGCAGGCACAGAGGCTGCATGTCCTTCTCTTCTGCCTCCTTTGACCAAGGAGGAACAAACACTATTGGAAGGATGGCTTCAGATTCTGAGCTAACTGAGCCTTTAATCCCCTCATATTCTCACCAGCAATGTCCCACAAAACTTCCGTCTTTTAAACTCTCCTCCCCATCCAGGACTCCCATATATTTTCTTCCATCTGATCAGGAAATGTGTTTCCACCACAGTTCACTGGGACTTTCCCAGCACAACTGGGTTTACTTACAACCTCTTCACAAATGGAAATTAGCTGGTCTTATTAAAGCATAGTTCTGCTTTCCTAATAAGGAAAATTAAGACAGAAGAGATTGCATGACAAAATCACTTTCCACCCAAGTTCCATTTCTCAGGTAGTATCTGTCCTCCTCGAGCAGTCCCAGCCAGGCCACCAGGCATGTTGTTTCTTGGTTCTTTGCTGTGGGGAAAGTCTTTCCATCACGGATTTTTCTGAGTGACGCAAGTAAGTTCCAGAGAGTTTATTCGTGTCCCCTACAGAATCTGCATTCCAAGCTGATGGGAACCCACACAGTCTAACTCATTCAATCACCCTGTGTTTTTAATCTCTGACCCATCTCAGCATCACAGTCTTTGAGGGCTTTGAGCTTCCAAATGCTGTCTATGCCACACAGCCGACCAAACGCTCAGCTGCAAGAGCTGCTGGAGGGCAGTGGTGGCACATGAGGTAAGGTGTTGGAAGCTGGGAAGTGCTGATGGCACGCAAAGAGCTCCACGGCACCTACTCCCATTAGGAGCACTGCGGGATGTCATTGTGGCCAGGGAGAGTTGCCAGAAGTAGGACTGCAAGGCTCATTGCTGTGCAGTCCAGACATATGGTTGCTATCAGGAATAGGGCGGTGTAAATAATTGTTTCACTCCCTAAACCAGGAAAAAAAAAAAATAGGAAGAAAAAAGTTTTTATTCAGATCTGACTGAACCAATTTTTTTTTTGCTAGCCAAACAAAAAGTGAAGAAAAGCATAATATTAGGCTGCAAGAAACACTTTAGTGCCTTTTGGGTAAGATCCAGCAAGGCAGATATTTTCCACCTGTAAATAATTCAGCAGAAGAAAAAAGTCATTGCAACTCATTTTTTCCAGCAAGACCATCAAGTCAATTAAGAGAAGCTGAATAGTCTTTAGCTGTAGAATAAAGAAGAGTAAAATGTCGAGTCAGAAGAGTAACTCCCATCATAGTTCTGGCATCTTCATGTGTGTTGTGCATTCAAATAGTTTTTCACCCTCCCCTTAGCATGGCCAGCAGAGACTGCACTGGAAACAAGGACAGAAGTCCACCTCCAATAAGTAGTTTCCAGGACTGAGTCCTAAATCATCATTCAAAATTCCTTGACCCAGTTTTAGCCCCAGTATTGGGTATTTAGCCACTTCCAGATGCCAGGCTGGATGGTTACACTCTCCTTATGTAAAAGTCCTCCTCTCCTTTCCCCAAATCAGATCTAACTCCAAAGCTTGTCCTTCCAGTCAGATGAGCCAAACATGAGTGTGGGGCTTTTTTGGGTACCACCTTCCATCCTCCTCTGACAAAACTGTATCTGGTGTGATTGGCTCATCCTGGATTCAGAGAAGCAAGATGCCTGTGAGGAGAAAATACATTTTATAAACTTTTATATTTTCTCCCATAGTATTCTACCACAGCTCTCAGTTTCTGGGTATCAGAAGGAATTTAATAAATTCCATTCACCATGCAGCTCTCCTCACCACCTAAAAACATATGTTTTCAGAAAAAAAATTAGTCAAGAAAAAGGAAAAAAGCTGAAGGGTGTTCTCATAAAAAAATAAAAATGCACTGGAAGAGCTGCTAGGGATATATTCAAAATGGGTATTCATCACAAGCAAAACTTTCTTGTTTAAGTATGGTGAGTAATATACAAAGTATGAGGTATGACCCGCACCAGGTATGAAAATACACGTGTTTGATTTTTGCCTATTGACTTATTTTTAAAAGTAAAAGAGCGAAGAACAGAGCATTGAAAAGTAAGGCTTGATATTATTGATTTGTAAAAAAAAAAAAAAAAAAGACGGTTATATCAGTAGAGCTCAGGAATCTCATGTAAATAAATACCTTTTGTAATAATGTAGAGACAAAGAAGTCTAGATTTCTAGAAAGCCTATAAAAAATGAACACAGAGTCCCTAGATATGCCCATTAAGGTGCACTGGAGACAGTATGATACAAAGGACCAGTAGAAATTGAACCCATTACGTGTAGATCCAAAGTATATTAGACATATTTCCCTAATATTGCAAGCTTTGAAATAAAGTTACTTTGTTTCAAGTAGTCAGTGGTCACAGAAAGAATTTCAAAGGACCAAAGTTCAATTGTAAAAAGCCCATTTTAAACATTAATCTAAAAACTATTTCATTGCTCCTTCTGAGGGGAAAAAAAATTCCACATACAGCCTTATGTTCAGGTTGTTGGGTTTTTTTTTTCAAAACAGACCTCAAGAGGAAAAATTGTTTTCACTCTTAAAAGATTCTGGTTTTTCCTGGCCTTGCCACCTCTAACCCAAGGAAGAGAAAAATCATTATTACTACTTTGCTGAATATTGGGAGAATGGAAGAATGGGAAGATCCAGTGTGCAATAGTCTTTCCTTGACAAACTGTTGACAATCCTTGACTATCATGGCTGAATGGGGTCACTGGCCAGCAGTACAAGGGAAGAAACAAAAAGAGAGAAACAGAGACTGCCGTTTCTCCATTTGTTTCTGTAGCCACAAAACCCATTCCTTTCTCTGTTTTGTAATGTTATTCCTTTATATGGCACATAACAGGAGTTGTCTTTGGGATTTGCTGCTTGGTTTTTTCCTTTTTTTAAGGTCTCGTCTTTAAACATCAGGAGCTCTTGTCCTCTGAGACAAATCCTGTACCACTGGACCCACTGACAATTTTGTCACTAAGGATGAAAACTTTATTGGAGCCAGGCTAAGATCCAAAATTAAACAGATAGCAAAGGCTGACAAAGGAAAGCAAGTGAGGAAGAAAGGGCAAGGGTTAAAAAAAATAAAACTAATGCATGTTGTATTATGTGGTGAGTGAATCATACGGATTATGGACCAAGGACTACATAATTAAACATGTAAGGTATCAAGGTAAAGTACCAGAATACATAAAGAGGATAATTTCTTTAGTCAGCAAATGGGCAATAACAGGAAAGAATTTTTGTCTTGGGATAGTGAGCAGTTGTATAAACATATGATGCAAAGGCTTTTTCAAATAGACATAACATTGCCATATGTTCCATCAAAAAACTGCAGAGGGACTTGGGAAAATCAGAATGATTTAAGAGGGACTATACACATTTCTGCCACCACTTGGTTAGCTGAACACAGGCAGCCAAAGGTAAGGAGCGCCGTTAAACAAGGGCATGTTAAGAGACCAGAGTGTGCCCCAGAGATTCTCACACTGAGATAATGAAAGCTCTCAAATGTCACCACTGAACTGAAGCTCTCCTTAAAAAGTGGCAGAGAGACTGTGCTTCCTCTAGGTGCTGGGAGCTGACATTGCATATGGGATAGCTCTTCCCAGTGGGCTCAAGAAGCCCATTAAAGTGGCTGGCTATGATTGGAATTATAGCTGCTGCAGCAGCTGAGACACACCGAGGTGCAAACTGATTTGCAGGAAAGAGCTATGACAGGTTGAAGGTCCAGGGAACAATGTATTGTGCTTGCTGAATTTTGACATATAAGCAAAAACAAAGGGGAGGTTCGAAAGGATGCATTTACACTTTTCATTTTCTCTAGAAGCTAGCATTTTGGCATTTGCAAAAAGGGATGCCTCTGTGGTACCCTACAGTCAGGGCAAGTGCTGCTCATCAGCCCCTGGAGGGATTCTTCCAGACACCTGTCCTCAGGGAGCAGGAACCAAGAATCCCAATGTTCTCACTCTCCAAAGCAGCTCCATTGTAGAGGGTGACAGTGAAATGGTTTGGTTTGAATCAAGACCTGGCTTTGGATATTTCCTCTCAGGTACAGAGCCCTGTAATTAGCATTATCCATTATCTAAAACCTGTGTCCTCTGATAGATTCTTCTCTAATAGGTGTGAAGATGCACAAATCCCTGAGACTAATTTCATGTTTCAGAGGGACTATTAAAATCAAAAAGAGAAAATTCAGCAGCTTCTTCATCTTCTGACCATATATTCTGCCTGTAAAGACCAGTCAAGTTAACAGGTGGCACTGACAGATCATGATCCAAACAGCTGCAAGAGAAACAGTCTGGAGCACTGGAAATAGTTACCCATTTGGGGAATGATTTTTTCCCCCCTATATTGAAACATTAATTGATTCTTTTATATTCAGAAGCTATTTTCACTTATCCCAGACACTTAACAGAAAAATAAAAAAGAAATAATGAGGAGTTTTGATGTAAAAACACATATAGCCATAAAACAGGTTGATTAACTTGCAGACTTTAAAAAATTAATGTCCAATGGAAGGAACTGCTGACTGGTTAAATTAGATATACTTATTACAGCACTACAACGGAAACTAAATTAATTTTAAACTTTAGAATGAAAATTTTATTTTTAATTTTTGAGGGTTGTGGAGTTGGAGGGACTGGATACTTGGGAAATTAAAAGTCCTCTATTTATCATAGGCTAGATGCAGTACAACCAGCCATAATAGAGGTTTTTCTCTTAGTGCAAAATCTCTTGGCAGTTAAAATAGAAGAGCTGTCATGAATTCTAGTTGAGATATAACATTTTCATGATAGCATAAACTTAAAAATAAGAACTATCCCAGATGTAAACACTTTTAACCAAGATTACAGGAAAACCTACAAGTCATCCTGAAGTTATAGATACTTAAAAATGTTCTTTGGAGAGTAGATTTGTTCTTCAGCTAGAAAGTTAGTCAGATCATTACCATGTCACTTCCAGTGTCTGTATGTACTTAAGAAAAAAACCTGACCTTTGGAGACTGCAAATATCAAGGACAAAGGAAGTTTATTCTGGTATAAACCCATGAAATATCAGATTTCTTTCTCCATAATTTCTTGACAGATTTTAAGTGAGAAAATAAGCTTTACCTAGGATATCCCTTCATCAAAGAATGATGGAAGGTTACATGAAGCTATGACAGATGTTTTGTCTATAGGGATAGGTTCCATCTTCCACTTTCACTTAGAGCAGCCCATGGTCACCTCGTTGAAGGTGAAGGGGAAGGTCAGTGAGGTAAGGGAGGTGAGTCAACATGAACTCCATGGGTAATCAAAAAACAAAGTGAATGAACAACAAAATGGCAAAACTTTAACCCAAAACCTCGAACTTATTGAAATAAAGTGAGTAAGAAAAAGAAAAGGAAAAAAATCAACAAAATACAGGACGAGACATGAAGATAGCTCTCCAAGAGAACTACAAAGACCAAAACTATTTCTAATTACTTTGATTTTTCTTATCTTCTCTCTGGGTTGAGTTAGAGCCTTTGTAGATTTTAATCTTTTGTCTGTGAGGCATTTCTTTTGTTACTGAGGTGTAATGATGCTTAGAAGGTTGCATTGTTGCAGGGCTGTGTGGAGAGGATGCCAGTGGACACTGTAGGGGCATAGCTCCAGTGACCAAGGAGCCCTTTTGGCTCCCATGCATAACAATCATTCACCTCCACTGACTCTCCCAGCAAAACAGAGGTTTTGCTGTGACACTACCTCTGAATCTTCAGTAGATATTTTTCCATCATTAATATTTTAAGAGGTCCTGCAAGCCCCTGAATGTACAGCCTAAGAAGAGGCCAGCATCCCCTTTCCTGCCCTATCAGACTCTGGAAGGAAGGGACCTGTTACACCTGCTTCAAACACTGTTTGTTAAACACCACCATGGCGAAGGAGATGGGGTTAGATCACTTCCTATTTAATGCTCAGTCTCCTGCTGGCAGCACCAATGGCACTGCTGAGTGACAGCTACAGCTGTCATTTAAATACTTGCATGGGGATTAGAGTGAGGTCAGTACTTCCTTCCACTGATCGTGTAATATTAACAACTTTCGGTCACTATCTAATCAGGGCTGGATCCAGACCTGTGACTGACAGATTTTTAATTGCTAGTCTCCTAAGTCATACAGTTCTCTCTCACAGGGAGGTGTTACCTTCAGCTCTTACTATGATGGATAAGGACAAATTCTATGCTGTTAAAATAAATCTTTTGATGTAGATATCTAGTGTTGCTTTGTCTCTTTGATTTAAGGGGAATCTTTTTTATGATAAGAACGAAGAAGATAAAAATATTGAAATAATATACTTTACAAAAAGAAAGAAAAATAGAAGTATATCTATGTGTGTATACATCTTTCTTTGAAATTATACTGTTCTCTCTGGTTTTACTGCAAAAATAAAGAACATAAGAATGCAGGAGAAGTCTATCATGCCTCACCTCTTTTGCTTTCCAGTTTCTATTTGCTCCTTTATTTTCCATACTTTAAAATCTCATTTAACATTCTCTTGAGAAGGAGAGCACAAGATTACAATCTAACGATTGTAATGAGAATGGGTTACGTTTGTGCCATTTCCCATTTTCATTACAATCTTTGTGGCAAGAGTAATGTAACAGAATTTTTAATGTCTTATATATTGCATGAACATTTTTTTTTCAGCAAGCTCCTGCTACATTTCAATGGACAATGCTGTTGCAGAACATTGCAACTTTGATCTTTTTATAGCTTGCATTACGATCACATTGGCAATTTCACCCACTTCCCCAAAGTGGAAAATATTTTGATATACAGCTTGCTGCTACAAAAGTCAGTCATCTACACATACTGTATATACCTAGAAAATTGTTTCCCCCAAAATCCCAGTTGTGGCTGAGTACAAGATACTGACATCACCAAAGATGTGTTTCTCTGAGCGATACTACGGGAATTGTAGATTGCAGAGTCTGAGCAGAAGAATAGAGCAGTTTGTTTCTTGATAGGTAGGAGCACCTCTTAGAGAGAAATGTGTTTCACGTGTTTGGCATGGCACTGATTTTCCAAAGTGTATAAACCTTTCTACAAAGCTTCTCATAGTGACCAACAGCTAAGGAAAAGATAGGTGATGGACCAGGAAAAATTTTCAATTAAAAAAGGGATCAGAATGAGTTTAGCAAGAGAAACTGTGGTTTAAGTCATGCTACAGAGGCAGTAGGCACCACCTAGCAGTTTGTCTGGATTTGTTAATGTAAATGGTTAACATGAGTGATTCTTAACAAGAGGGAGATAAAGAAGGGTGCTGGAATAGCTAGCTCTAGGGCAACATCCCTGAGGACGTCTGTGCAAACCTCATGTGACCAGAAAGGCTTCAAAGGGAAAGACATCTACAGCTAATAGGGAGATCTTCCTCAAATTCCTCGCCTACCTTTGGCATTGACAAAAAGCTGAGGTATCCCCAGGATTTTTTATCATGGAGGGCTGCAGAGTCATAACAGCCTCAGACTGAGCAGGTGGTGAAGACTACACTCCAGGTGCACCAAAGAGAGCAAACCCAGGGGTCTGGATTAGCACTGATTTATCTGCGTGTGAGTGGCTCTACCCTTCAGTGGCTGGGAGCACTTCCCTTTTAGACAATGCAGCCTGGTGAAAAAACCCTCCAAAAAAACAGAGAAAATGTTAGGGAGATGGATGAGCTGAGCTTGAATTTGAGCATAAACTTAACCTTTGGCCAGTACTATAAATTCTATTGTTGTATATATTTTGTCAATTAGTACAGACTCATGATACTGAACTTAAAAAAAAAAAAAAATTTTGAGAGTAGCATCTCCATGTAATATCAGAAGAGAAGACAATGTCAGCATATCTTTGAGACAGTCTGCACCTGCAAATTCATGTTACTGCTTAAGAAGCTTTATTTCCTTGATGCATAGGGAAGAATCTGGCATCCTTTAGATCAATGCCTATGGAGATATTCACAGCGTGGCAAGGCAATGGGTGAGGGAGAATGACATCCTCACTATGACAACATTCCACAGACAATTTCCAGATTTTGAAATTCCTGGACGAAGCCATTCATGAAAAGATGCACAAGGTTAGATTTCACACTTAACCCACAGGAGTTGAGTTTTAACCCTGCCTTTTGTCTGTTCAACTTCTGTTGCGCTTGATATAAGCTGGGCACATCTACACTGAGGCTAGAATTTTTTTCCCTTTGAGTCTAAATTTAACACTGCAGACCCTCAGGATAAAACCAGTTGAGCCCTTTGGAGGGAAAACGTTCATCCTCTTTATCAGAGTGGCTTTCCCGGTGGCTTTCACTTCAGCGAGAAGAGTGTCTGGGATAATTGCTCTTTCCACAGAGGATCAATACCGTGTAATTAATCAAGATGAAATCATTCTTTGCACTTCTCTGGGTTTCATCCTTGAGACATATTCTCAGATTCACTGGCTCCTGGAGATAGCAACGCTCTCCTACTGCACTACCCCAAGACACCCTAGGGGCAAAAACATCACAATCCAGCTGTCCAGAGTCTAGTCTGACATATCTTAATAGATGAAAAGAGACAAGAAGGCCCAGATGCCTCTTTATTAGGACCGTCCTCTCTGCAGAGACAACAAGCCCTCAAAATCTACCATAGTCAGCACAATGTTGGCATCAAGGGACTCTTATTCCCTCCCAGGAAACATGCCACCAAACTTGCAGTGATTACAAAGCAGAAGTATGCACTTTAGAAATACACCTAGCAGAGCCCTGGGTCACACTGAGAATAATTCAGCTAACATTTCTACAGTTTGCAGAGTTTGCTTAGCTGTGATTGATCACATGAATCACACATTCCTGTTTAATTTCTGTTACGGGGTGAGCATATTTTAAATCCACTGTCTTCTATGAATCAACACAGGAAGTCATTTTAAAAGTACATTTTCTATGAAGAATAAAAATATGAACATTTAATATTAAAGTAATTTTCATCTCTGCCAGGTCACTTTTTTCCAAATTTCAAAATGCCGGAGGGGAAAAAGAAATGAAAAGACTATTGAATCAGTTCTAATGGACTTAAGACAAAATGAAACATTTCAAGCAGTTCATTTGACCTGGAAATATTCCCCTTTTAGTATAAATCCTTTTATGTCTCATCCTAATTTGGGCTAAAAAGTCTGGAATTTCCCACAAATTCCAATCATCTCCACTTATGTTTAAGATTTCTCTTGCCTGTCAGGCTCTTTATTTCTCTCTATTAAGCACAATCAAGACAAAATGACTCCTAAAAAGATTGCTGGCCATTCTAGTATCACTGAAATTAAGTAGCTGGTGAAGACAATTATAAATAATACATACAGTTGTGTTTATTACAGAAAGATATTAAAAGAATGACCGGAATTTTCCATTGGTTTGGATAAGCAATGAAGACATTTTAGTAGACATGAGCCGAGAAACAGCTTTGGCTCGAGTGATTGTGCGTTGATTCAGTTTACATTAAATGGAAGAACAAATAAAAGTAAGGCTGGAACTAATGTTCTCCATTTCAAAAGGGCATGGACTAAGTGCTCTGAGCTCTGAGCGCCCCAGCCACCAAAGTCAACACACAGATGGTATGGGAAAGAGGCTGGAGAATTCTTCAAATCACTGGTGCCTACGAGATCACAAAACCATATTCCAAATAGGAGGAAAAAACTCGGTTATCTATGGACCTGCAGGATAAAGAGTCACTTAAAGAGCCTTTAGCTCAAACTTCTGTATGAGTAATGACACCGAACAGAAGTGCAAAGGGAATATACATAATGGGAATGAGGTTTTACTACATTGGAAAGAGCAGCAAAATAATCTAAAAGCTTAATTTTATGGGAATGAGATTTTACTAACTGGAAACAACAGAAATAATCTAAGAACTTAATTATCTCCATTTGGGAGGACCTGGATTATCTCGTTCAGAATTCAGACAGAACTGGTACATGAAACTACAGGAACTTGCAGGTATTCATGATGAGCCTATCTACTCATGGGATTAGAAAATAGTGAAGGCAGTATCTACAGCTAAGCAAAAGAAGAAAAGAGATCTCACAATTACAAGTTAGTCTGATCTCAAATGTCTGAAGGCTTATGAACAAATTTTGAAAGAAAGAAGTAATTTAAGTCATTGAGATAAACTGGGAATGGACTAAAATATTGCCAAAGGGGTTAGGTTTGCTAATGGTAGGTTGTTTTAGACTAACTTGATAGGATTTTTAAGAGATAAAAGATTTTTTAGACAAAGGAAACATGGTAGATATAATTTATCTGAGTTTCAGCAAAGCATTTAATAAGGTGTCAGATGGGAAATAATTTTTTTAGGTAGAGAAAATAGGGATGCACGAAGGAAATGTTGAGTGAGAGCCCACTGAAATGAAGACAATCCCTTGCAGTACTGCAAAAAGAACTGAAGGAGAGACATGAATGAACTCTCTCCACATTCAGTTTTGAGATATTTCTACTTTCTCCTTTTCCTGGTAACTTGCATATAAATAGAGAGGGTCATTACTTCTGGGACCCTGATTGGGATATTAATTGTCCATAGCTAAAAGAAAGTGTTAATACAGAAGAGGATGAGGGCAATTGACAGAAAGATATGCATTATAGGAATAGAATAAAAGAAATGATTCTTTCAGAGATTGTTACCACAGCTGCTGTAAAAAGAGCTTTCATCAGTAGAAAATGACTGAGATAAGTTCAGGTGGTACAGGAGCTAAGGAGACCATGAATGATTCTGAGCCACCAATGGGGGCCACTCTTGCAAAGGCAGAATCCAGCCCATGTCAGGAAAGACAGTCCCTGCAGTAGCAGGAAAGTCTTACGACAACTGTGTGAAACAGTACTGCAACAAGATCTGAAATGCTGTCTACTCCTTTGGCTGCCCACATTCAAAACCCAGAAGTTCAAATTGAAATTCATTTAGAGAACAATGCTAAGACGCTCGGGAAACAGGCTGTTAGTACTAAAGAAGCTGGAGCTTGGCATATTCAGCTGGCAAAATGAAATCTTGAAGACATAGAGAACAGCTCTATCTTGGATAAACAGTTTGTAAGTATCTGCTGTAGGAGAAGAAATAAGCTGTCTATTGGGCAAGAACAAATGGATAGAAACCAGCCTCTCATAAATTTAGAAAATTTAGAAATTTTTAAAAAACCAAGGGAAAAGATTTTCTAACAGAATAGCAACATTCCAAAAGGAAGAACAGGATCAACACATCTAATGGTTCCTTTCAACAGCAGAGGTTGGTCTCTGTACGACAGGATTTATATGACATGGTACCTGAACTTCACAGTGTTTTCTAACCCTCTGCCAGACCAACATTCCCATTCTGAACTATGTTTTGAATAATAAGTATTTCCCTCTCCTCCAGAAAAAGATCGCAGCTCTTAAAAGATTGCATATACAGTGTCATATAACCTATAATGTGTCTGAGATTGAGAAACAAGCAGCAGGAATTCACCCAGAGAGTGTGGGAGAAGGTCACTGTGAAAGGCAGAGCAGAGATTTCAGTGATGACAGTTGGAGGGGACATTGGCTGAAGTGGTGTTTACCTTTATTATCTTCTCTGCTCATGAGTCCTTAGCACTACAAGGATTATAATGTAAGTTATAGACGGCCCTATGAAAGGCTGCTGAAAAAAAGATCTCCAACCCTTTATTAATGACATTATTTTCCCTTGAAAGCATAAATACCTTGTTTTTTAGGTGCTACAGATTAAATAGCCTGAAATGTAGGCAGAAATTACATTTGATGCTGTGAAAATTGGAAGCATTGATAAAATACATTGGTTGGAAGACAAGAGGAGAAAATAGGTGTAACACAGAATTGACAAAACAGCTTAGAAACAATCTTGCTATTAGTGGGGAGGAAAGCAGTGGTAATAAAATTGGGAAGCCAAATTGTTAGGAAAAGGGCACAAAAATGCTGTAGGAGAAAGAAAGGATAAACAAGGAGAAAAAGAAAAAACAGTAAATGAGATACTACACTATTACAGCAACATCCAAGGTAACTCTTCTATGAAATATCTGATCAAATCCCATGGGTTCTCATGTGGAACCTGATGAAGACCTGTCAGAGGTGAATGGAGTCAGTGGAGGCTTCCCAGTAACTCAGCTGTGCCTCTTGCTGCTGGTGGCTTCATCTGAGATGCCAGGGTGGCAGCTGAGCTACAGATACAAATACACTGATGATGCTGATGCTACACAGGGCAGTTGCCTTCAGCAGAGAGGCAGGACAAATAGCTGGGGAGGAAGAGGGAGACAAATTGAGAAAGATGTTAAAATTCTGGAGCAAGACGCCCTAAAGGTTATGCAGGAACATCTCTGGTGAACACACCAGAACTCAGGGAGCTGGAGCATTGCCATGAGAACAAGGGAGAAAAAGGATTTTGGAAGCTCCACAGAGGGTGAAGTAAACAAGCAGTCAGCTATGAAACAGAGCTGAAGCAATGAAAAGGCATAATAATATATAATGCTATTTCAAAACAACAGATGGGAATAGGGAATTGATAGTGAAGCGATTAATACTAGCAATGAAGGAACTAAACACCTTTAAAATGCACAGTTTTTAATAAGAGCAAAGCCAAAGACTCATAGAAATTCATAAATTAACAAAGAATAACATATACAGAGGCAAGAAGGGAGAAAGAGCAAAATGAGCCCAAAGATATGCCAAGTGCATGCTGATGGAAAGGAGGAGGACTTTGAGGGCTGAGACAGAGCCTCAGGGTAAGACTTGTAAGTACAATATGAGAGCTGTGGTTCCCAACCTAGTCAGCAGCTGGGAAGCCCCTGGAACACCATGGGAAAGAGAGAACAACCTCCACTGCTGCCCCAGTTGCACCCAGCCTCCCCCCAGCAGCTGAGGCTCCCTAGACCTGCAGGACAGCCTCAAATACCAGGCTGGTGTTATGTGGGAATTTTCTGTGCTAAGGCATTGCCAGTGCATTCCTCTGAGCTCTTTCTCACCCAGGACCTGGTGAGGATGCTCAGGTCTCACTTGCAACCCCAGAAAACTGGCATCCCACCCTTGTCCCAGCAACCCAGCATGAACCAGGGACAGGGACAGGGCCCCATGGGCCAAGTTTTGGGCTCTGCTTTGGTCTTTTAAAATGGAGTTTCTTATGGAGGCTATGGAGCTCTTCAAGGTTTTCACTCCTCCATAATTTCCTAGCAAATTGTTTTTCCTCAGCTGTGAGTTTTAGACTAGATTTACACTTGCATTCCAGTAGCTAGTGTTGACATTATAAACAGCACAAACAAACTCACTGATTCCATACACAAATTAACCCACGGGTGTGCACTTTATATAACTCAATGCTTGTAACACAATCTACATAACTATGAGGGGGATGACTGAAAGGAAGCAACTACAAAGGCAAGAAAGAAAGAGGGCTGGAGTTGTATGTTGCTCCTGGTGGAGCTGTGGGTGTATCACCAGTATCAGTCATTTTGGAAAACTTGGCTACAGAAAATCCTGAGCACAATTGCCAACCAAAGTCCCACAAAGAAACAGGGGCAAAGATGCAGAAGATTAGAAGTGATAGGTATTGACAGTGTCTTATTAGAAAGCCGAAGGATAAAGGGTATTCATCACAAGCAAATTAAGGATTTGAAGTTACCGTTTCTCAGCAGATCTACAGCAAGTGCTCTTCGATTTTCTAGGCACTCTTACTGGTAAAGAAAAAGATTGACTTAAACCACCAATGCCAGTTAGTGCAACTTCTAACTGGTTAACTGTGCCTAAACTGTGATACCTGGTGACCAGGTTGCTAAATTGAGGTATTTCCCAGCAGTCATGAGGAAAGGATAGATCAGATTTGTTCTGGTTTTTCTTTTTGATTGTTGCTTCCACTTAGATAGGAAATTCTTCATCAGGTTGCCAAGATTTTCAATATGACAAGAGTCATTTTGGGTGGTTTTGCTTGTTGGATATGATTTTAAATTGCTGTAATGGAACCATTTGAGAAAACAATAGGGAGAAATTAAAAATACGTATTTAAAACAGAATTAAAAATGAAAGGAACAGATGTGTACCATGCATGCCACAGGAACTTTCAAATGCAAAGGAAATGCATATATTACAATGAAACACTAAGTAATACGTATACATCAACATTTTCCATTCCTTTTTTCTTTATACACGTGTTTTAGATATACATAAATTATTTTTCCTTTTGTTTTATCCCTTTTTTAAAATCAGAATATTCAAACATTCTCTTTAAGAACCAGAAGAGGATGAAAGATTGCATTTGGCAGGTCTCTTTTGTGCTATAATTTGTTTCTTTGTGGAAATGCAGCAAAGGGTGACTTTTATTATGTGTTAGGTAAGAATCTGCATAGAGCAACTTCCAGCTGTTGACCATGCGATTAGGCCATTAAAGTGCAAAAATCGCTGTTTACAAATACCCATAATTACTATAATTCTCATGCAAAATCTACACTCACCTAAAACCAGACCACATGCCAGTTCTTTCCTGGCCAAAATGGCTATTTCTTTCTGTCTTGAAGTCTCAGTCACATATTGAAAAAAATATCTGCAGAATAGAATATATTTTGACTGCAGAAATAGATTTTGCATGAATAGACTCCTGAGGCATCCAACAGTTTCAATAATGTTTTCTATTCCAGGGGAGCAAAAAATATTTTTCCTTGATAGCATTTATTTTATATTCACTGCACTGGAATTACTTTTTCAAAATTCTGCCAGCAAAGACTTATCGTATGTGGGTGCCATTGCTGTAACATAAAGATAAGGATGGAGGCTTATTCCACTCATAAGCTCATGAGTCTGTAAATTGGAACTATCCTTCATAGTACAATGCATTTTACCAGTCCAAATATTTTTCTTAAAGACAAGACAGGAGTTTTTTCTTGGAAGTATTTTCCTTCGGTGACTTAAGGAAGCATATTCATGGACTGCTTATGAGAGGAAATACACAAACAATGGGAAATCACTGGTTTCTCTGGATGGGGGAAGAGTCTGTATTATTTCAGCAGCTTCAGAATCAGTCATTTGAGCAGCTGCCCTAAACAGGAAAAATGTTGTCTGGGGAGCAGCAGATAAGGTAAGATAGACCCAAGGACCTCAGAGGACAGAGCCGCATCCTAATTTGATGATCCAGGTGCAAATAAATGGCCCCACTCATTTCAAAGATGGGACAGGTGACATATCTGGATCTGAATTTGGATTAAATCACCAGAAATGTTCAGGCCTGTGATTTTGTTGCTGGCCAAATGACTACGATTATTACAACCAAACGTGACAATACAATGACATTTTACCTAGGGGCAGGAATGCAGGGGAGATTAAAATGAGAACTGGCTCAAGCCTTCACCAGGAAATTGAATCTAACCCTTTTTGAAGTTAAACATTTTGATATAAAATTTTTCATCGTATAGCTGACCTGCATAAAACGACTGAATTCCCTGTGCACTGCGAATGCTTTGTGTGCAGCAGTTAAATAGTTCTAGAGATGGGAACCAGATTAACTTTGAAATTTCCATCCTGCCTTCACAAACAGCAGTTCGGCTCCTCTCATGGCAGCAGAAGTTTGCTGTCGGCCTGCAATATTTTGATCATGGTCCTGCCTAGACCTACTAGGAGCAGAAATAATGATATAGTCACAAGAGCCCTAGCGGTTGGCCGATGCTGGATCCCTCTCCAATGCCATTAGTGAAGAGGCTCAAACAATAGCAACCGCGCTGGGGAATTGAAGGGAAGAAAAGGCTGGTGATGTCACGACCCGTCTGGTTCTCTTCAAGCCATTGTTCTGTCTGTTGCAATATTAAACCTCTCCTACATTAAGGGCTAAATTATGGACTTCTCAGAAGTCTTTGACCAGCAAGGGACAGCACATTGTTCCACAGATTCCTGACCAAAAGGGAACTGTAAATTGTCCAGTCTGATTTCTCTCCCATTTAATCATTAAGAAGCTGCCATGTTCCATCCACGCACTCTTGCATTGGTCCAAAGAGGTTAGATAGACAAAAAACATTTCAATTTTTTGAAGACTCACTACCAGCAGAGCACGAAGCCTCTGCAGCTGCTGGGGCAGCTGTGCCTGGCCCATTCCTACTGGAGGGAAAGGTCTGGCTGATGAGACATGGTTGAGGTCTTAAAACTGAACTGGAGATACATCCAAGCCTCTTCTATTTGCTGTGGGTTTTCTCACCAGCTCCCCCGGTGTGTCCTTACATCTACAGCATGGCAGACTGTTCTGAGGCAGAACAGAGGTGTTCCCTGCCCATCCTGTAACATCCTGCATGAAAAGCTCAACCCTTTTTTCGCCCTTCAACAATCAGCTGTTGTACCCCAGGAGGACAAACTGGCACAGCAGTATTTGCCTTCCCAAAGAAGTTGTGCTGTTGCTTCTACAGGCCACAACATCGAATTAAGTCTGTTTTTACAGATTTGGACCACCAGGCCACCAGATCTGCCCCAATGAGCTTTCAGGAGACACAGGCAATGGAGAGAAGAGATGATAAACCAGTGGGGGAAGCCCAAGGTCACGGTGAGATGATAATGATAGATGTAATAAGCAGTAACAACATACAAACTATCAAGCCACTGCCCTTTTTTAGCTTATATTTGAACCCTTGGGCTTTGCTAATTATGACACAGTAAAAACTAAAAGGGGAAATTACCCACAAAAAAGAAAAAGGCTGTTAACCACTTCGTCTCTACAGTCATGCTGCATATTTTGTACTTTGCTCTAATTGTTCAATAGAGGCTCCATTAAAGTCAGTGGAAAGTCAGGATATCCCTCGTGGATTATGCTGTAGCAAAGTAGTTTAAATTTAATCTAGAGTTGGATTTAACACATTTAAAAGAGAGCAAATTCACTGTTCAGTCTAACAGTCCAGTCAATACTTGTGGCTGATGGTTCTTACTCCAGCACTGCATTTCTATATTCTGACAGAAGGCAGGAATTATGTCCATGATCATCATTAGTGGCTCCAGTTGTTTTTTCTCAAACACAAAAAAAAAGCCAGATGCCCTGTGCACAAACAACAGCCATGGGATTTTGGTGTCTCTTTGACATTTCCGTAGATGTTCAGCAAAAGGTAGAAGAACAAACCTATTTGTGGAATATTATATTTGAACATGGAGTTGGAAGAACTATTCCCAAGCAACAGTCAGCTCCAAAACATTAACTGGTGATACAATAAATAAACCAGTTTAGTTCAATCTTAACAGCTCATTCCAGTGCCCTAAGCAGAAGGCCATTTCTGAACCTCACCGTTCTGCTGTTGAATTAAGATGCACCCATTTTCCAGCAAGAATGAATTCAAAATGAATTTATACTCCTGTATTCTTATGTGAAATTTGCCTTTTTGATGTCAGGCATCTCCAGTTTTCCTGGTGCTGAGTGCCCACCATGCCTCCAAATGAATGCTACTGCTGTGAATACATAGTAACACAGAAACAGCCTTCCCTTTAGCACTAACCAGCAGAAGGGGTGCCAGGGAGAGACCAGAAACTGGTGGGAACTGGGAATTGGGAAGAGTCTCTAGGGCTCACCTGGTGAGGAAAGATTTGGGCAGAGTGGTAATGGGTCTGTGAATATCCCTCTTTCTCCATCAAGACCCCTTCCCCTAGAAACAGCCGGAGAATCCTGCTGCTTCTTTCTCCACCCCCTGGCACCCCTTGCCTTTTCAGGACCCTACAGAGAGCGGGTGCGTGGCCGAAGCCATTGCTCCTGCTGCAAGCCAGCCACTCCTCCTCAGACAGGGACACAGCCCGCTGCCCTAGGCCTGTGCCTGAAGATTGCCCAGGCTCCTGCCATCTGCTTCTGTTTTTCCAGACAAAATACGCTCTTTCTGGGTTTCCCATAATAGGATAGGCTCCCCACCCCCCAGTCATTCTGGCAGATCTTTTTTCCTCTGCTTCCAGCTCCAGATCGCTTCTCCTCACAAGTATTTCCGAGAGCTCCTTCCTGCCCCGAGCAGGCACAGGCCTGATGTGCCCTGAAACCGCCTTGAGTTTCTCACCAGCCCCACCACACTGGTGAGATGCGCTGTGTCCCCTTTGCCCATGCTCTCAGCAACACTTGCTGTGATCCAGAAGCTGTTTGACGGCAGGAGTGTTACAGTATTCCTGAATTAACACGCTCTGCCTCCCAGTGGGCCTTATTAGCTCCGGCACAAACCTCGCTAACACGGCTGCATGGTTTCTGTCCCACAGAAGGTTCGTATCTGGCCAGTTTGCGGTATCCATCCATCTGCCCCCTCCATATAGATACAACATAGTACTCCTGTGATTAGGCAGGATATCTTGCCTCTTGCCTTTTCAACACTCTGGCTGATTATTTTTACCTTACAGAAAAAGAGGGCACTCTCAGAGCCTGAGGTGTATAACCCTGTGTATCACACATGTACTAGGCATGCACTACACACCAGAGAAGAACCATACCCCACTTTAATGTTTGGCTCTTCCTGTATATCACTCCTTCAGCAGCTCCACAGTTAGCCAGACAAGAAATTTATGGGTTTTTTTACAGAAAACCCTGCCATTCATGTGCTGCTATCCGCAAAAAACAGCTCAGAGCTACCGTGTGGGTTCCAGACATTTCCCACTGATCTCATGGCAGTGGGGCTGCTAACTCCAAGGTAGGAAATACACATGGCTACGCTGCACAACAAAGCCTCAAAAATTATGCTATAGCCTGGAAATTATGTCTGGTATTTCAAATTTCAGCCCCATCAGATCCTGCTTCATAGCCTTAGAGTTGTGTTCAGCAGAGGCAAAAAAATACCTGTGCTCTTGATGGGCATACCTTTGCTGTGATTGTGCCTGTACTTAAGCACTTCTGTATCATTTGAGTTAACATTGCCTGGGTTAAGATTTTCCCTCCCACTACTTAGGTATGGTCTAAGTGGCTGAAAATATCCATGAAATGGAGATATACCTCTTCATTTAAAAACAGAACCTTTCTCGTGATTACGTTAACACCCAGGCTGCTGTGGACACCTGAGACATCCTTGGTCCTACGCAGTGCAGCCTGAAGAGCCCACTAGTCAATAAAATAAAATACCCATTCTCTTTAATTAACATATGAAATAAACACAATCTGTGACACCTAGTGTGCAGCAGCAATTAAGAAGCATTGCTTAGTTAAACCTCCTAATACCTCATTTAAATATGCAATTAAGGGATAATTGCCTTCAATCAATAAAAAAATTGAAATATTTTGCAGGGACCTCAATTATTTTTTTGTGAAGCTTTCTACTTTGTACTTGGTCTGGCCTTAGTCTCCAAGTCTTATACCACTTGTTAAAGAAACATTGTTCTTTTCAAGATTGCATTGATTTATGGCTTTTATTCATCCTACCAGCATCATATGAGCCTGATTCTAGCACTAAGCCATGCAAAGCATTTATTTTTGTGTAACCAATGACTTCTATTTGATTCAAGCTATGCATTTTACATTCTCCATGGATCATCTCCCTTTTCTGGTCCACACAGACCAGGAGTGTCTCTTTGTGTAGGTCTTTACACACGGAGCTTCCTCACGGGCACCTTAACAAACCTTTTGTAATGCAATTGTTTTCCCATTTTTCAGTATCTCCTTGCAAACAAGCAGTACTTCACTTGTGCACAAGTGCTAGCAATTCAAACCGTATATACAGCCCCGCTCCCTGCCTACACACAAATCAATCCTTAGTAAAATGAGACAGATCTATGAATCAAACAAGGAACAAAGTCAACCATTGCCTTCCCTCTCAAGGCACGAAATTAGCAATGCAAATATATATGCTCATCTAAGAGCTCCTTGAGTGCACTCCATCATGGCACCTCACACCATCATCAGCCACAGAACAATCAGAATACAGGGGGAAATATTTTCATGCTCAATAATTGAATTATGTGGTTGAAGAGACAAGACCTGTGCAAGTAAGTGAGATAGGGGAAAAAAAGCAGGAAATAAATTCTGACAGGCATTTACAGGCATCTAATGAGCACCCAGGAAAGCAGCATACTACACTGACAGGGAAACCTTGGTGCAGGCTAGGATTCATGCTACTTTACATGTTTAGGCTACTAACATCCCATTATCTGAACTTGTTGTGGCAATCATTGCTGAAGTCAAAACTCCCCTCTGGACTAATCCTGTCAGGGGGAAAGGCCAGTGAGGAAGTATTGCTTGGATTTAATAAAAAAAGGGCTCAAAATTGATTGGTTGTGCAATTGTAGTTAAATCATTTCACTTCAGATGTCTTTCCTACCATGCCAGATCTTCAGGCCAGAAAGAGCTGGCATCAAACATGGGTCACATCCTTGTTACATCTTGTCACTTATCTAAGTGATAAAACTGAGCTTGGACATAAGCTTATCCTTAATTAACACAAGATACCAAACAATACAAAACTACATGTTGCCGAAATCTCTGTAAGGCTCACACATTCTCTGCTGGAAATGTTTGGTGGCATTCAGAGTTCTTAGGCTTTGCAATTGTGACATCAGTATGACCTATATGAGTGCCACCTCGAGAAAGCACTGCATAATGTAAACCAAAGAGCACAGATGAAGTTTTTACCCAGTTTTTTAGATACAGAGTCTTGCACAAGTGTTACATTAATTTGTGTTTCCTTTCTTCTTGCTCCCATCATTACAATATGTTGTTACTGATAGTTTCATTGTTATCTACCCACTGTAGTGAAATACACACATAAATACATGGTAAGTTCAGAGATCATGTATATAAGCATAAAGATGATGCAAAGACACAACTTAATGAGGAGAGGAACTCCTTGACTGCAAGAATTATTAGGAAGACCTGGAAATCATCTAAGGAATTATGAACTTTGACCTCAACCTCTTCTGGAACCCCCATTATCTCTTTTGTCTGATTCACTCAGAGGTCTACCCCCTCTAGAGAGCAGGTGATTTCTAGATTTAGTCAGGTGATTGCTTCTGTTCTAGAAATATTTTTTCAAGCTAATAAACTGATTTCCTTGAGAAACAAATATTCTGCTCCCTTCTAGTCTGTACACAATGGATCTCATTAGGTATCCACCGTGGTTTTTAGACTCTTATAAGGACAGATGTTCTGTAAAGAACCAATGATTCTGTGCTAGATGATCCAGAGAGAACCAGGATACCGAAATTGTCCAGAACACAGGACATGTCATGAGATGAATAAAAGAAGATCTCTTTGATGTCATAGTTCTTGTTAATGTTCTATCCATTTCTTATCGCATCTAGGTCTTGAAGGCTCACCGGCTGAGTCCTTTCTGTTTATGCAAACATGTTTAAGTTTCTGATAATTGTATGTGTCTGCAGCTATAAGTCTTTATAAAAAGGTTTTTATCATGAGATGCTTCTAAATAACATGTTTAAACCAAGCAGAAAGCTTTACTAAATATTAGACAAGAACTGAATGTTAAAATGTATACACTTGCCCCTACTTTGGCCTTTTTTTGTCTTTATATTGTCCAATTGGTTGTGTGTAGGTTTACTGTAAACTTCAGAAAGCATCTTCAAGAGCCCTGGTAAAAGGTAACTGAGTGCAGCCTGGTATTGCTACTTTTCCACATAGATTCACACATTTTTCCATGCCTGAACATGGGCGAAATGGGTGTCCAGCCCTCTTGAGTTTAGATCCTTGCTGTTGAGACTGGAATGGGATAAGAACTGTGCTTAATCTTCTGTGATTTCAGATATGGACACATTTCTGTAATAAACCCAGGCAATATCTCTGTTCTCTTGGAATGTAACACACACACCAGGCACCACTGAAGAATCATCAAATGGCTCCAGCTTTTACCTACTGCTATCCCAGGTTTAACTCAGGGCAAGCTTGACCAGGAGGGATCATCATCCAGTTGCCAATTAAGTGAACTGAGCCAGTCCCCTGGGGCAGCAATGAAGCCATATAGATTACTGCAGTTACATTTTATTATGATGATGATGGTACAGGCAACCAAGCTCTGAAGAATCTCATTCATCTCACTATAAGGTCACAGAGTAAAAAATCAGCTGCTCTCATTTGCACCTGTCAACCCCAATGAAAGGAGCAGAGTGGAGTGGGTATAACTGAGAGCAAAATTAGCCTACAATGCATAAACATTACCCTGTGTTATTTGCACATAGCTCTTCATGTGTGGATTGATACATCAGCTGGGTAAATGATGCATCAGTTGAGACTCAGACAGAGGGAGAAGAACATGTATTTTTGCTCTGTTATCTGCCATCAGTTTGCATCAAAAGTAAAACGACTGATTTGAAATCAAACCAGTTTTCAGGAGTCAAGCTACAAAATGTCATTACGCAGGTAACCCCTCCAGGATGATACAGTAGCCTCAGAAAAACTGTTTTCCATCTGGTTCTAAATTTTCACAGAGAATCAAAACAAACAACACTCTGAATATAATAAGAATATATTGCTTGATAATAATAAAACTGGCTATCACACTGGATTTTAAATGTACTATCACTTCATTACATCAGCTTTGATGTTTACAGCACAAGTCTTGTCTTTCCAATAGACATGGGACAAGAAACAATTCCTGGTCCAGAAAGCCATGAGCCTTCCCTCAGGGATGTGCTACATCTGCCAGCCCTGGTGAATGTCTTGGACACCACAGGGCATTTGAAACTTCTGCTTAGACAACTGAATTCAGTCCTCATGGTGAGACATATCTTAAGTACATGCTGGAGAAACAGTAAAAATATGATGTCTATTTGACATTAGTTTTTATGGAAAAGCTACATAAGACTGCAGTAGGAACCCCAGGGCACATGGAGTGGGCTCACAGAGGAGACTGAGTTACAGAATTGGTCTTTTGTTCAGGTCTGAAAGCATGGCTAGATTAGATGATTTAATGCCATAAACCCTTTGGCAAGATCCGTTAATCCAATGTCCTGGCCAAATTGTGTTTGCACTTTAAAGCCAATTTGTGTTCAACATTATTTTAATTAATTGCTCTTCCTTTTTTTTAAACTGCTGTGTGGTATTTCTGTGTTCTTTCAAGAAGTTTTCCATTGCAACTCAAGGAATATGCCAGGTCAATATTCTTACCATACCTCCTTCCGTAGCAACTTAGCTTCTCTTTCTGAGCAAAACATTCTGTGAGAATGAGGAATTAAAATAAACTGAGGGATATATTTTTTCCTTTTAAAGTGATTCACAACAACTCTTTTCTCAATCTTACACCACTAATGATACTAAAGCATAGGGATGGTGCTTTGTATTTTGAATGTACAGACCCGAGGCCTTTGAAGCAAATAATCTGCTTTGGTCCCCAGCTATGATTGGGAAGTCTCACACATCCCTGGAGCATAGCACAGTGGCAGGAAATAGCTCCTAAAGGGCCACAGATTTGCTGTTTAATTTTTTTAATTACTGCTTATTTAGGAAACACAAATACTTTTACATATCATTACCATGTAAGTATGAACCATGCACTATTTTTAATTGAAAAATGAAGCTAGCACTTTTTCACTGAAAGGATCAATGTGAGAAACATAAAGTCACTCACTCTTTCATAAGGCCTTGCAAGGACAAACACCTTCATCTACTCGGATGCCTTCATTCAGGGGTTTTATTTGTCCTGACAGGCAATGACGTCTGCAGTTCAGGAAATCCCGAGTTGTGGGAAATGGTGTATGAATCTAAAGCAAATTAGAGACATGGTTTAGTGGTGGACTTGGCAGTGCTGAGTTAATAGTTAGATTCAATGATCCTAGAGATTTTTTCCAAGCTAAAAAATTCTGCGATTCTATAATTCTGCTGGGCCTGTCTTCACCAGGAGAAAGCAGACCTGCTGTTCAGGAAACAAACACTGCCCTAGCACTTATGTACCTCCTCAGAGACTTGCTGCCTCTGTGTGAGAGGAGTTGATACTAGTTGTTATTAAGATACAGCTGGGCTTGGAGCCTTCCAAGGTGAACCCCTCAAAGAGATTAGTCAGCTAGTATTAGAACTCTGCATGAAAATGTGGGTGTTTTTCTTAAGAGCTATGTATGGTTGAAACAGCCAACTCTCCTCCACCCTGGGGTGGTGTTGTTTCTTGGGTGGACTTTTTGAAGTAATTTTCCCCGTTGGATTTTGGGTTTTTTTTTTCTTTTAATTTCACTTTTTGCCATTTGCATTCAGCTTAACTGATTGGAAATAATAATAAGAATGCTGGAGGACCTAAATCCCTGAGGAAGCCCAAGCTGTATGCTAAGTTGGTGCTTATCAGTAGCTTCATCTCAATTAGTCAGATTTGTGAATGTTTGTTTGTTTTTTCCTATTCACTGCCAAGCTAAAAAACCAAAACAACTGTGAATAGCAACAATGAAATAAGGACTTCAGCTCATGAATTATCTTTAAAGAGTGGCTCCATTTTCAATTGAATCACCATTCTGTTAAAACATCACAGCCATGTCCAGACTGCTTCACAAGCTCTTAGTTTAGGAAGTCCTAAGTGAAGTAGGATAAAACAGGATAAAGGAAGTTATCTCCAGGACCATTCCCCACCATCACCAGGGCCCATTGTCTGGAAGGCTGCTCCTTAAAAGTGATGAACTTCCTTGAGAGGCAGGAAGGTTTTTCCATGTCAGCTCTTCCAGAAGTCCCTGTCCTATATGAGAAGATCCTGAGAGAGAGATGTGCTGTCCCCTTGGCCTTGCTGCATAACATGATTTCAGGGAAGGTGGCAAATCTCAAAGCTTTTGTCTCCCCCCAGTGCAGGAGCTTGGAGGGTCACATTCAACCTCTTCCCTGCAAGGACTACTCTGTAGATCTCCCATTTGCCTTTGCATAGTCTTTGCTGTTACTAAACCTGCTTTTGCCTGTGCTGCACCTCGAAGGAGAACCATCAGGAGAGAGGATGAGGGGTGTACCCCATTGCCACAGAGCACAGGGCTCATGCTGAGCTGCAAGCAGGGCCCTAGGCAAGGATACATGGTGAGCATCACCCAGCTCCAGCTGGGCACTCAGCAGGCACTCTGGTCTTCTGCCCCTGTATAAAGCATGTCCCATACACGGCAAGAGCAAGGCTGGCAGCTGGAAAGTGCAATCACAACCTCAATATCTGCATCATCTCCGAGTCCTCGTCCAAAGCATGTAGGAAAGCTTTCCCTAGAGAGTTATCATGTATGAAAATGACGAGTACTGACTGCAGAAAGAGTTTGACAAGGCAGATGTTTTAGCTGTTCCATTGATCCAGAAGTGATCCTTCTACATGAGGGAAAATACAATGTAAACCACTTTGCTGTGGAGTAAGAGAAGCCCCTAACTTGTAGCACACCTGAAACATGTGAATAGAGCTGGGAAAGCATGAATCCAGTTGGGAGTCACAGCTGTGCTCTACATTTATTGTCCTGAGCAAAACACCCACCACAAAGGCTGCTTCTCACTTTGTCTCTCTCTATCTCCTATCCAACCAAAAGGAACTCATTCAGGGCTAGCCAGCTGTTCCTTTCACTGCTCCAGCCACCACCATCTTCCTCCCCCAGCCCCAAATTAATGCTCCTCCTAAAGCTGTTATCCTCTGTGAATTCTGTCATTTCCAATGAGTCTTGTGCTGTAATTTAAAAGATAACTCACTGTTTCCAGCTTTTTAATGCATTTTATTTTTTTCTACAAGCAATATACGTGTGTAATTAATAAACAATTTAGTATGTTGAGGAACCTAGGAACTTGGCAAATGTTCTGGGGATATGAAATCTCAGGAAAAGCAGCACATTATAAGAAATAGTAAGTAATTACTTATGTAAGCTTTTCTTTTTAAATTCTAAGAACATTAGCTACTAATTACCTACTAATTACCAGTACTTCAGCAGGTGTTTGCACTTAACTGTAGGCTAAAGCCCTTGTGAAAAACAAACCCCTCACACTCCCTCTCAAGATTAAAGCTGAATCCCACTGGACTCCATAATACAGCATAGGTGCAGCAGAGCTGTTTACATGCCAGTCCTTTAACCACTTGGCTGCTTAAGGTGAAAACAGCCTCCAGTTTATTTCCCTTGTATTCTCTGCCAGAGCCAAGGTGATTTGCTAGAATGAAT
Source organism: Thryothorus ludovicianus (assembly GCA_013397245.1). Classification (NCBI taxonomy): domain Eukaryota; kingdom Metazoa; phylum Chordata; class Aves; order Passeriformes; family Certhiidae; genus Thryothorus; species Thryothorus ludovicianus. Next base: position 547,587 of record VZTB01017138.1, on the reverse strand, counting down.
AACTCAAGAGGTAATGAAAAAATCTAAGGGTTAAAAATAAACCATGATTAAGACTTCATCCTCATCTCCACATTTATCTAACTTCTGTAGTGACCTGGCAGAGGAACGCTTTATTTCTGACCATGAATATCGCTGGCTAAACAAGGTGAGAATAAAGCCTTATCTGTGAAAAGTTCCCTGAGTTAAAAACAAAAAACAAAACAATGCAGAGCCCTCAACTGGTGCAAAATTATTTAGTTTCACCAGAGTTCCTGCCCAAGTCAATACTTCATGCCACTTGAGGGACTGGCCTGCACTTCAGATCCAATCCGTTCATGACACTTTTCAAAGACTAATTCATATAGGTAAATTTTACTTAAAAAAACAAAACAAAAAACATTTCTAGGCAATGAATTTCAAATATATAAGTGAAGGTTCAAGTTCATATCCTTGACTGCTTAAAATTCAGAATTTTCATTTACCTAGTTATCAAAACACACTTTACTATCAATAGAAGGAAGATATCAGCTCTAAGAAGTCCAAGTAGAGTGGAAAAGATAAGAGGTGCCGGTCACAGTGCTCAGGTTGCACATTCTGCAGAGCACCTTAGGGACAGATGGAAGGACTGAGAGCAGTACCTGAGGGCAATACTTTTTATCAAGACTGTTCACAGATAAATAATTCCAGTAATGCTGCTAATATATTTTTGCCTTTTACCCTCTCTGAGACTTCTAAGATCTATTCAAAATATATGATTGCTTATTTCACTTCTGCAGTTACTTCTTTTTCACTGTAAATAAGGCTCAAAGGTAGGCAGCGGAGGCAGTTCAGATCATCACCATTTTTTCCATAGATGCCAGTTAAGCTACAAATCCCCTCTAGATCCATTTTTCACTGAGGTGATAGAAGTAGTGACTGTGCTGTGAAGTATTAGCAGCAGTAGAAGTGCTCGTGCCTACAGCTGGGAGCTAAGTTTTTTGAACAGCACACCTCTATTAAAACAATAGGAACTGCAGGAGACTAGAAACAGTTGAAAACCTGACCCTTTCATTCAGGTACTTAAAGGGGACCTTCTGGCTGCTGGTGTATTTTAAGACTTGAGCTCCACAGCTGAGAAATTAAAAGCTGCTTTGACATATGAATGAACCAAATGAGACCATGAGGCTTCTGAGAAAATTATACAGCTCAACCTTGGTGCTTTCCATCTGAGCCTCTTAAAATCATATACAAAAATTAATGAAATAGCATGCCTGGGGGGTAAGTCATTGATCTTTCACCAATCAACAAGCTGAGGCTTTGCACAGCAAAATGCCCATATGTCACTTAAAAAGAGGATTTAAATTTGCTCTTCCTGTAAAAATACTTCCTGCTCTTTTCTCTGCTGCAGGCCTATGGTAAGATTTCCAGAGGAGCTGAAGAATGGAAAGAATAGCAGTGCTCTGGTCTCTAGGCTGTTCCAAGGTTTTGAGTGAGGCTGTTTCAGCCCTGAGGAAGGACTCCTGTGCCTGGAATCTGGTGTGACTATTGTCCCAGGTAATCCAGTAAAAGATACTCCTTCTCTCTGCATAGACTTAACCACATCCAATTCTTAAATGATACAAATGTAGCTGCTCATCATATCCATTTAAAGGACAGCGCCATTCATATCCCCAGATGAGGACCTTACCAAAAATCATTATGAAAAAGAGGGAACTAAGAACCACGAATATTTTGGGCGGAGCCATCTGACTCACCGCAGCTCCCAAAGGTGAGCTGGAAAGCAGCCTTGCTCTGTTGGATACCATGAGACTGCATCCCTGGTGGGTGAGGTCACTGCCCTGCCGACTGGGCTTGCTGCTAACCCGGCTCCCAGCATCCTGCAGCCCAACAACGGATGGAAGCACTGGGGAAAGGGGAAGCAGGTGGGTGGGAACGTACGACCTGTCAGAAATGAGTTGCCCAGTTGGCCCATTAGTCACTCTTTAGGACACTGGGGATGCAGAGGGAAATACGATGATGCCAGCAAAAAGCAAAGGAGTGTCTGAAGCATCTTGAGTTTCATGGTTACATTTTTTTTTAGTCATAAAGGTTTTTTTCTGGGGTTTTTACCTATTTTTCCCCATTTTCACTGTCTTCCAGGCAGTTCCCTTAGGTGGGATTTCACAGTCCCAACAGCACAATGATGAAGTCAAGGCTGGAACACCTTTTCCTGCATTGCACCACAGGTACTGTGGTTGCCGTGGCCCACTGACATCATTTCAGGGGATACAGAAGCAAATTGAGGAGAGGGTTTTTCTCTTCTATTCTCTTTTCTTTACTTTAGTTTCAAAGAGGAGAGGAAAAAATGCAGAGACAGGATTTTAGACCTTCATTTTATAATGTAATTGAAATGCCAAGAGACTGAAAAAATTCAATGTTGATGAAGAAACGGATGTTAGTGCAATGAAGAATAGCTCTGTCTTTGTCAGTCTGCAGTCTTTTATGTGTCACAGGCTGTCACTTTCTATTGCATTTCAACTGACTAATTACTCCAGTTTATTAAAAGTGAATATGAATTCACATTTTTTACTTTGCCATGTTCCAAGTGTTAGTGTTATCAGGAGCTATTATTGAATGATAGATCCCACAGTTCTAGGCTTCCTCATGTGGGCAAGTACAGAGCAAATCTACCTCAGTATCAATGAAAACCAGATATATTCATTTAAGGGGGAAATATATACTGTGTGCAGTATATGCTCACATCCAAGCATTAATCACCCTGGTGTGTCCCACATGGCTCAGTATATTATTAGAACCTCACTCACAGAGCAGAAGAGTGTCTGTAAGTGATGATGTTGGAAGGGTTGGACTTGAATTAAATGTACTCATCGCTTCCTAATGGGGAGGTATTTTCTGACAGCTGTAATGAAAACTGCTGCTCATCAAAAGGTACTCTGTGTCCTAGCTCGCAAATTCAACCTCAGCTGCAAGTTGCACATTTAAATTTCAAAGTTTTTATCTCTAGCCACACTGGAGTGCACTTATAAGTGCGGTGGAAGGGTCAAATTAGATGAAATCAAAGCCCTGCTTCTACTGAAGAGGCAATTTTAAGCTTTTGCAATCGGAGCTGTGTGTTGTTATAGGCTTAAAAAACCTCATCATCAAAAATAAGGATTTCTAGAACATGATAATTATCACTTTGATCTGTCCAACTCAGCTCCAGCAGTAACTACAATGTTTGAAATTCCCCATTCTGTATAAAATAACAGATTCAGATAAACAGGTGCATAGACTACTATAGCTCTAGTACAATTAGTACCCCATTTATTATTGCTAGTTCTTCACACCTTCCCCTACCTTTATGAGTGAGTGATCAGATTTCTTGTGAGGACATTTTCATTGTCTTTGGATGAGCTGCATGCTAATGTATATTAGCAGTAATAATCAATAAGAGCATTAACAATAACTTGGGAAGTTATGTCAAAAGCAAGTGCTAAGAAAGAATGGTGATTGAAGTCTTGGAGGGAAATACCATTTTGCCTGAAAGCAAATAACACATAGTCAACAGGAAAAGGGAGAGGGTTTCATTCTTCTACTGTTTTCCTAGTGAGTAGTCATTGTTTATAACAAAATGCAACTATTGTATGTTTTCCTATGACTTGAGATATTTGCTATTTCATATGCTAAACAAAATGTTCCTTCATTAGAACATAACGTAGTTAGAGGAAAAAAATATCACGTGACTGGCTGCGGTGGCAGGGCTTTTATCTTCTACATTATACAAAAATGAGGCAGAAGAGTATTTTCTAAACATGCCTGCCTGAAGAGAAGCAGTGAGACATGCACTCGCGTTGCCTGGACTCCAAGCAGGTCAGCTTGATGAGCCAGCTGTGATATGAAAGCTGTAAGGTTCCCTTCTCTGGTGTTTTCAAGTCCTCTGGGTATGATGAATTTTGTATAGGATATTTAAAGGAATGGCTGAAGCTCTCTCATCAGGGGTTTGTGCCCAGGCTGATGCTGACGGCCATGAACAGAAGATCCCCCCTGGAGCATCCAGCCTGTTCACAAAGAAGAGCAGCTCTCTACTCTCAGCTTAAGGGTGGAGTGAGATCAGTCTGGCTGTACCCCTACTTTAAGACAAGCTTTGACTTTGGTCTGCACCAGGGAAGTGCATCTCAGGTGGGGGATGCTGATCCTGGATTACTCAGACCCTGCACTGGGTTGGATTTACAAGGAAGGAGGTCTCTCTCTCTCTCTCTCTCTCTCAATCTCTCTTTCTGTCCCTCTTCCAGAGGGGAAGGTAGGAGAGGTGCCTGTATCCATGGGTGTCTTTGGTGGCAAACCAGGGAGCTTCAGGGAAAGGAGTCAGTCAGGAGGGCCCAAGGACAGTGTGTGAGAACACCTCTAAGAACAAGGAGACTGGCTACCTAGAGCAGGGAGCAGCAGCATCAGTGGAGAAGGAAACAGCTTGCCCACAGGTAGGGATGCAGTTGGCTCCCTCCTGAGGCAGATATGGAAATCAAACACAGGCATGTTATCCAGGGTGCAAATAATATTTAAATCCTAGTGCTAAGGAAAAATCACAAACCCAATCCTAGATATGAGATTTGCAGCCAGCCCTCCTCCAAAATAAGGAATAGGTGAGAAAGTTGATGACCCTCTTCTTCTGATGGGAAGAGAGGAGGTTTGCTGATTGCTGTAGCAGGGAAGCAGATGTGGGGAGGAAGGGGTGCTGCCTGCCATAGCCTGAGATGCTACTGGAACGTGTTCAGGCTTTCCTGCTGCACTGGCTCCATGCCGTTGATCCAGCAAACTGCTAACCTAGTTAGAAGAACTTTAAAGTAGGATTGAGGGAGGGGTTGACTGGGAAAAAAAACTCTTAGCATAAACAAGAGCAGCCTGATGGGGACCTAAAATTTCAGTGATGTTGGTATTCAAATAGGTTCACAGGAGAGGCATGGGGAGTAGTGAATCAGTCCACTGAATACTTTAGAAGTCTGTATACGAATGGAAGAAATATTTGGGATAAACAGGTGGAGCTAGAAGTCTTATTACAAGATCAAAATTATGACTTAATTGGTCTAACAGAGCCTTGGTGGGATAATTGGCATGACTTGAATAGTAATATGAAAGGAAGAGCAGGCAAGGAGAAAACAGGAGAAGTGTTACCTCAGTTTGGATCAATTTACTTGCTGAAAGCCTGGCATGTGGAGAAGACTGAAACCACCTGAAAATTTTATAGATAATAACTATAGAGGAAAAGACCTCAAGTACTTACATGGTGAGATGGCCACAGCAACTGCTCACAGAACTGATCAAGAGAGAGCAGCTTTCAGTGATAGCAAAGGGGCTTTGGCAGTGCTTGAAAGTCCCTGTAGTAGCAGACAGAGTGACCAGCATGTGCACAGAAGGAAGAAGCCATGCTCAGATACTATGGATTTAGTATAAAATGTTACCAGGAGCATGTAAGGACAAAACAAAAAAAGTTGGAAAGACGACTGAACCGCTATAAGGCAGCAGCACCAAGGGTAGGAAAAAATCATTCTTCATGTGCATTGGGAATACGAAGTAAGCCAAGAGCAGTGTCAACTGAATAGTCATGAGGAAAAAGGTTGCAAAAATGATGCAGAGAAGGCCTGTATGTGAAGTGAGGTTCCTGCATCCTCATCAAGTGGAAGGTCATTTGTGAGTACACAGCTGGCATGATTAAAATCAGAAACAAAAAAAAGGACAAGAATAGGTAAAGGATATTAATTTAACTTCATTTTTTAAAAAAATCATTTGTGTCTGATGAATTTTGTATGGGATACTTAGAGAACTGTCTGAAGCTCTCTCAGAGTCATTAGTAGTCATCCTGGGAACCTGTGGAGAGGGAATGGAGAACTAGGTAGCTAGAAAAGCACAATATTGTGCTTTTTTTTAAGCAAAAGGGGGAATTGAGTTACTGAAGAAGTCAAATTAACTTCAATCCTTGGAAAAATTCTGTAAGAAGTAAAGCATCTGGAAATCAATATTTATGTATCATACTATGTCAAATGAGCCTTATTTTCTTTCCTGGCTGTGTAATGGGCCTTGTGGGTAATGGGAATCTGTAGATGATACGCACCTTGACTTTAGCAAGGTTTTGACACTCTTCTATCTGATAGAAGAGATTATAGGGAAGATAGAGAATTTTTTGCATTGCAATTACAGTAGTTTATGATCAAAACAAAAGTATTTATCATGAAATCCTGTAAAGGTCTGCCTCAGAGCAGTGGAATGAATGACATGGCAAGTAACAGTTAAGTCTTCAGTGCAATTTTTACTAAAATCCTATTTTTTCTACCGAATTAATCTTCTATCTCTTCTCAGAAGTGATGTCTTGGCTGAAATGCTGTGCATAGCCTTGGGTAGGGACAGGGAAGATAACTTTGAAAAAGAACAACAAAAAGAAAAAACATAGGGGAGGAAAGGGGTGAGCAAAAGATGACTTTGGAAGAAAGATTTAAAAATCTAGTATTGTTTAATCTAAAGAAGAAAAGGCTGAGAATGGATTTAACATCAGTCCTCAAGTATATATAAGGTTATTACAGGGCACAATCCTGCCACATCCCCGTAAATTATGTGATTAATAGAAACAATATTGACCTTAGGAATCCTTTCTTACCAGTACTGTAATGAAATGGGAGAAATTGCTCATTGCAGAATTTCTTTTAGTAGAGATTCCTTAAGCCCATGTCAGAGGTGGAATAAACAGGGCAAGATACCACAGAGTTACAAAGACAGAGGAGTAGAATAGGAACTTCCTAAGATCTTTCTCTGAGTTTTCCATTTTTATATAATTCAAGTTTTCAGCTATAAGAAAGCATAGTGCTCCAGACAGCTTCGCTTATGCTCCTGCAAAGCTGTTCACTTATACTTCAGATTTATAAAAGACTTTATGAGGTGGAATTTAAAGTCATATTTACAGAGAGGTAGTACCTGAGAAGCTTGGGCATGAACCAGCATCAGGCATTGATAAATGCTGTGCAAATCCCACAGCCCGTTCCAGCAAGGTACAGCAGCCACCACTTCCTTTTGCTTAGGAGCTGGGAAAGTCCTGTCTGAAGCCCAGCCCCTTCTGTTGCCCAGCCCCTCCCCACAGTGTCAAGTTTTGACTTCCTACAAATGTTTCTCCAGCAATGATTTCCTCTTTTATCTATCATAGCAATCTTTTGTGTCTCTCATTAGAAAAGCTTCATAAAAACTCTGTGTAGTGTCTTTGGCAATGGTAGAGATTTCTGGAGTGGCTTTGAATGTGGCAGAATATGATGCACACAAGGCAACCACTTCCTGTAAAACATTTGGTGAGAGAAGCCATGGTCTTGAGTATGGGAGCATTGGAATGAGCCATGGGAGAGCAAAGCCTGATGGTAAGCTACTTGTGTGGCACTGTGCACCCATATTTCCCAGCTGAGCTGTGAGAGCTGCAAGATTAGCAGCACTCCCTCATCCCATGGAGTAGTTCTGAGGATAAATACATGAGATGCCTAAATACAGTAGTAACTGGGGTGCTATGTGCCCCTGAGGTGGATTTGCTGGTGCAGATGCAAGACAGGAGTTTTGATTTCCATTCCTTTTAAGTTTTGTATTTGGCATGTTGACTACTTGGCCCTTGTAGGAGCAGAAGGGGGTGCAGTGGTGTCACAGAGACCCACGCTTCTCATTGCAAGATGGATTCAACCTTTGATTAGCCAAAAGTCCTTGCGTTTGTACTTTGAGCAACTGGAGGTCTCTCTCGCCCCTTGTGCAAAGTACTTATATAGAAGAGATGAAATCCTGCTCTGTTGAAAGCAACAGAACTTACATCCTGGGCTCACTCAGCTTCCATGCATTCCTCTTAGGGATGTGCAAATACATGCTTGAGTGCTCCACTGAATCATGGATGTTCTTCTAGAGGAATTACATGGAGAATCAATGGGCATGTTCCTTGTCCTCAGGTCATTGCTTTCTCAGTGGATTCCTGCCCTTAGAGCACTCCAGCTGCCCAGTCCCTTCCTCTGCTGGAGCGCAGTGTCTCTCCAGACCTTTCAGTAGGGCTGTATGAGCTCTTCCCAATCTGTCTCACTAATACCCAGCTGTGCTAGCAAAGATCCAGTTCAGTTAGTTACCGTGGCTCCTTTGGACCCACACAAGCCAGGGAGGAGTTGCAGGAGCAGCTCTGCTGCTGAAGCCTAGAGGACAGTAACTTCCAGCCAGCAATGTTGGAGCAGGGATTGGGCAGTGCCTGGTACATCTGTAACCACAAGGAAACGTGGCCACAGCCACTCAGGTTTGCCTGAATTCCTTTGGTGAATAGCTGTCTTAGCAATGGAAAATGACTCCTGTTTTTGAGTATTTCTTTGTAGAAATCCCTTCTAAAACTGAGCAGTATGCAGCTCTATTTAACATTCAGCACTGCCATGGGAGAAGCATTACTACACCTCTCTCCGAAGGTATTGTGTGTATGTTCCTCTTAGAAGTTTCTGTTCTATCTAATGAACACTGCAGTGTATTCTTTTGTCTTCTGGCTGTGATGAACACGTGCATTTTACAGTATGTGCACCAGCAGTGCACTTTCTGTGGCTGTCTAGAATTGCATAGAAAACAGCTAAGTTACTTCCTAGGCTTCAAGTCCCCAACAGAAAGAAAATGCTTCTAACATTCAAAAAATGAATACATCTTGAGATATTTTCAGAGATTCTTTTTTCTGGAGAAAAACTCTCATAATGAGCACTGAGCCTTAGACTGTATCAAAACCTGTGTATTACATGCTGTGTCGTGAAACATTCCCAGGAGAACATAAACATTTAGGCAAACCTACAACAGGGGAAAACAATGCTTCTTAACATTTTCAGTCCACACTTCAGTTGATTATGGATGTTTCTCACCTTGAGTATAAGTGTGACTTGTTTGGCTCCTGTGCCTCCTGAATGCACTCTGGAATAGCAGTTATTGGGCAAAGAATGACCTGGGAACAGTCAAAGCTACTTAAGAAATCTTTCAGAGACCATGTTTTTATTGCTCTATCAAAACCTGCAGTTGCACAAACATTTTTCTTGATATAAGCAATTCATTCTTTTTTCTACCCCTGCTTCTTTCTCCCTCTTTCTTGAATCTGTTTGCAGGTCCTGTGAGGTGACCTGAGTTAAAAACAACTCTGTAATACTCTGCTGAATGTGACTGAGCCAAATGGCCATGAAAGCAGAGCCAATATGATTCTCTTAATAAAAGATGCTTGAGAACAGAAAACCAGATTGAGTTAAAAGATCTGAAAAATCATTCACTTCCATGCAGTTTTCTGTCAAAAGGAAAATATTTTGTGGAAGCATATAAATTTTGGCAAAAATTAGGTTGGAAGAAGGAGAAATGGAGAGGAAGAGAGAGACATGTCTCTATATATCCAAGTAGCAGAATAAAACCATCTCAAATCCCAAGTGAATGTCCTCAAAAAAAAATGCCTCATCTGACTTGAAGTCATTCACAAAAATAGTGAAGAGACTCATATTCAATCCCACCAAATAAAAAGCAAATTTGAAGTTTTGCCATTTTACATTAAATAATCTTCTTTAAGAGGTGCAGTAAAAAGGTGTGAGACACTTATGGCTTATTCACCTTCTGTGAATAAGCTTATTCTTGTCAACTCCAGAAATCTTTGGTCCAGTCCAAAACATCCCTAACATGATCAGTTGTGTTTCAGTGGTGGGAGACATACATAAGGCAAACTAGTTGTAAAGGTTTGTTATTTCAGCATGAACCTTTTGCATCCAACAGGTATCAATATGCAGAGGTTTTATAGATTTTTTTATTTCTTCTTACTATTGAACTCATTGGACAATATTTAATCAGTTACTTGTAAAAACATGCACAGACTTGTATAATATTTGAACACACAGTGATTACACAGCAGCTGATGTATCTGAAGATATTTTGGGAAATCCTTGTATTTGTAGGTTATTTTGACTTAAAGCTATACTACTCTTGTACTGAGCTAAAAATCTGAAGGGCAATAATTAACATCTGGCTCAGCAGGAGATGGTGGGTCATGAGTAACATGGGGAGACAGCAGCTAAACAAAGTGCACTAACTTACAAAAGCTCTTGAATGGGCATGAAAAGTGTCATCTGATGATACCAATAATTTGCCAATATTTTTTGTAGTTAAGTGTTTTATTGTTGTTTGGGGGAGCTTTCCTGATTTGTTTAAGAGTTGTTAATATTTTATTGAATTTTGTCTTAATATTTTATTAAATCTTGTCTTTCTTACTCCCATTCTTGTTGCCATTTCCAAGAGCTGAGCAGCTTTCCTATAGAAAAATTGCATAGAATAATTCTGTAAAGTTTCTTTCACATAACGTCCTGCCTGGAGATTTTAGCTTTCAGTATCTTCTTGACTTTCCTAAATAATTAGGAAACATTTTTATTTATTTTAAATTCTGGCATTGGCTTTTGGAAACCTGAACCATCTTTTTCCTTTTCTTGACAATCCTATTGCTTGCTTTCCAAGTCCATTTCTTATCCATTTTACTCTGTGTTTCTGTCACAATTTTACAGTTAGCTGTTTAAAAAATATATAATTAAAGTGCCAAAGCACCTGCTAGCCTCATGCATATGCATGAAATAGAATTATGTCCCCTCCGGGACACTGGTGTTGTGACTCAGGGGAAATGGCTAAGTAACCATGACAACATGTCTCCACCACATCTTATTTCCAGTGATAAAAGCATGATTTACCCTATTAAACAAACCATATTACAACTTGCCCACAGCAAGTGGTGTCAGCTTTCCAGTAGAGGCACCAGGTCAGGAGGGAGAGCAGCCCAAGCCCATCCATCCACCCATCCAAGCCTCCCCCTCGCTGACACTGCTTCACGGTTATGTTGATGGTGAGAGGCACCACGAGACACATGTACAGTATTTTGCATTTCCATCTTGATAGGTGAGATGAAAGAAGGGGAGGCAATGCAGTATTTATTCATTAGCTGCAGGCACCAGCCCAATCCCCAGTACGGTGGTGATGGACGGTGCAGGAGAACCCAAGGGTAGGGCGCAGAGATTGGCGGAACCAACACACAATGATTCAGATGTTTAAATTAGATAATTCCTGCATCTTCTTTCCTGCCAGTTTGCCAAGGCTGCCAATACTTGGTGAATGCCAGGGAAAGCTACCAGAAGTGGTTTTTCAAAGGCTGCTGCCAGAAAAAAATGTTAAATTATTTTTTTATAAGCTTGCCTATGCTACTGATTATACTTTATATTATTTAAAGTGATTTTTAAAATCAAGTGCACTCTTCATTATATATTTTTGATTTACATCTTGCTTAATTACGGAAGGCACCTTGATATCACATTATCTATAATAATTTTATAGGGAAACTCTCCTCATTGGATCTTGGCTAATAGCATAATACAATATTTGTTTTATAAGCACTTTGAAGAAGTATTTAAATCAGCCAAACTAATAATTTAAATATTTTAAATATTGCCTTGAATGTGTTTGCATTAACCCTCTTCTTTCCATCACATACTTAAAGGAAAGTATAAACCTTAATTTGAGTTCTTAATCACTTGAGGGCACAATTTGATTAAGAACAATAAACAGAGAGGTGAAGAAATTAAAACCACAAAAGTCTCAGAGAGAAAACAAAACTGGTGTTTAAAGGTCAAGTACATAGATGTAGTTAGTTCTACTTACATGAAAAATTGCAATTAGCTTTATGAATTGCATTTTGAAATTGCCGGGTCTTGTGAATCCTGGGGGTTCCTTGAAACATCAACTGTTAGAAGCATGTGATTAGATCAGACTCATAGCTAGGAATGAAAAAAGCTAAATCATGTTCAATGCAAACAACTTCAAGGTGAGGCTGAAAGTACTGTCTGGGCTTACCAAAAGGTGACTAACAAATAATAACCTAGTATTCATCAGACTACTTGCAACTTGACTTATGATTGTGAGTTCTTGGGACCGACCCTTTCCCAATTCTGAACATAACCTGTACAAGTCAAAGTACAAGTATTCTGCCTTTACTCTTCAAAGATGGATTACTTTCTCTTTTACAAATACCAAACATGGAGAAGGTGTTGGTTATTCTAGCAAGTTCTTGCAAGTTCCAAAAAAAAACCCAAGCCCAATGGAAATCTGCTATCTGCTAGAACACGTATTCATGCAACAAAAGTCAGTGTTTGGACTTTAGGGCCTCTTTCAGTGACTTAAATGCTGATATCAAAAGATTTGACAAATATTGTTGAGTTTCCAGGTATCCCAATCCTGTCACCATTCTGGGCTTCCCAAGAAGCAGGTTAACCAAGAAGCACAGCTCACATTTCTTGCAAGGTTCTCCAGTTGCCTCTGGATGCCTGTTCAAAGGGCATTGCAGATCTAACCCCTTTCCAATGCTGTATGGGAACCCTGTAGCAGAGGTAGCAGAGTACCCAGATTAGCTGTTTGGAGCTCTGGACTGAGCAGATCTGTCAGAGCACTGGGTTTCTTGCTCTAGCTCTGGTTGGTTTGCTTTTTGTGTGTGTGTGTGCAACATAACAATCTCCTTACCACTCAGAAACAGGCTGCGTTGTGTGTGGAGGGTTGAGCAAGAGAGAAGGAATCTGAAGTCAAATTTTATACTACTACTCAGGACCCAAACTTAAGTAGTGACTTTGGGCAGGTCACTTGCAGGAAACTCCTCTTGAGAATGTCTGGAGTTTTACGGAATACAATAGAGAAATAAAAGGGGAAAACACTGCATCTCAGTTTTCCTATCTGTAACATGGGACTAATACTTACCAACCGACCCACCTCACAAGGGAGATGCAATAATTAATTAGCTAATGTTCCTACAGCACTTTAACTCTGTAAAGTGTAAAATAAATGTTAAGCATTATTGGCACTTAGATTCTACAGTGATTGGTGCCCTACAATTCCCTAAGCCAGACAGCTAGTTATTGCTGCTCAGAGCAACAGTAGCTTACAATACATCCTGCATTATCAGCTGGTTCCTAGATGGTTACGTGCCAGTACATAAAGCCTCCCACATGTACCAGATGCCAAACAGGGGAATTCTGAGGTCCAGGATGTGATTACGCATCACAGAAAGGGAACTCCACATCCACTCTGTAACTGGACAGTCCCTTTTTGCAGTGGTTTTATTTCCTCCACTCTGAAGCAGGTTATTAGACAATAACCAGTACGTGAAACCCATTGCCCTGCTGCATAAATACTATTTCATCTAATTTTGTCAGTTGACTCATTATTATCACTGAAACCATCCAGGTTTTCAATAAGTTCAATGTCAATTAAACTAATTGGTAAATTGTATAGAGCAATTTGAGAGAAAAAAATAGCTTTTTCCTTTTTCATTCTGTTGCTATATACTTCTTAGCTAAATTTTATTTCAGTGAACAAGAAGATGGCAGCTTCTGAAATTATGTCTGAGAGATGGATATGTAGGTAATATTGTTTAATATTAACTGCTGCTACATGGGTTCATGAATTCCCATCAGTACTGGTTTTTATGGAGTTCCTTATGCTAAAGTCTCTTTCAACAAAGATAGTGGAAAGAGCCTAGTTTGCAGCTCAGTAGTTCAAGAAAGAATTGCAGCTTTGCCCTCTCAGTCATAGCCTGAGAGATTGGTATTGAAGTCTCTGCATTTACACTATATACAATTACAGGATTTTATTTCAGGTTAGATTCAGCCTGGTCCTCTGGGTTAAACTTCCTTATCATGCCCGTGTTTCAAAGCCATTCAAAGCATCAGTCAGTTATTTGTAGCCTCATGACTCCATCTGGGTTTTGAGGGCATCTAACACAAACCAGGAGGAGAGTTTCTTATTTAGTTTGCTCTCAGAGAAATCCAAAGCCACCCTGTGAATCAAACCAGTAGACGGTAAAAGGAGACAACTGAAAATTCTGTAAAAATCTGATTACTGCTTTCAACCAAAACACTAGTGAGATGCAGCCTCAGCCCATATGGTGCAATTTCTGCTGACTTTGTAGGAGACCATTTGGGCAAAAAGCAACCAAGCAACCCCAGACCACCTCATCAGAGTTTAAGAGTATATCCCAGTGCAAACACCATTTAATTCCTTCACACTTCCTTGTACTGTTTCCCTAAGCATCACCTATTTGGCTTTGTCAACCACAGGCTACTGGGCTAGAGAGACATTCAATTTGAGCCAGCCAGGATGTACTTATACAGTGTTCTGCTATATCCAGCAATATAAAGAGGATTCAAATATTGATATGCACCCATTGGAGATATTTCCAGCCTTCTACCACTCTACTCTGGGGTATTGTACACAGTACAGTGTTATTTAACTAATAGCATGCATGGGAATTGTGATTGGCATCCATAAGGACTGGAGGAAACTGAGCGGAAAATCAGAGCCCTAAATTTGACTTTGGGTCCTAGGAATTATATTTCATATTGAGACTCCACCATAATAAATACTTAAAAGCTCATAAAATTTCATCATGATGGAGGTGAAAAGCATCTCATTTATGTATTATTAATGTGTACTCACTCAACTTGTTAATTTAATTAGTGAACTGGATAAAATTGTCTCTTTTTGTGATCTTACTATGAAAGCAAGAAAATGTGTTTTGTATAAGACTAGCTGGTTATCACCAAAACTGTACCACTTCACTTCTGAAGTTCCTGAGAGTGAATGACTTAATTTATCTTTTTTTGTTTGGTACTCAACCACTGAATACCACCTAGTGCAAAAAACCCCCAAAATATAAAATGTTTTTATGCTGGAGTAAAAATCAATTACTCAGTGATTTTTTTTTGCTTTGTTGCAGATGAACAGATCCGTTCAAAAACTTTCTGGGCTTTAAGGCATGTCATAAGCAATTTCTGTTCTCGTGTTGCCACTGCCCATGGAGAGGATGCTTGAAAGTCGATACTAACTCTTTGCAAAACCCTTCCCCACATCAAAATCTATGATACTGATCTTTGCAAGTTTCTCTCAGAAACTGTCAACAGTCTGAGTACATCTTTATTGTAATTTTCTTGAACTTTGGGGTTAATATTAATTTATGAACTTGGAGCATAAGGAAATGCCACACAAGATTATACATACATTTTTGTATTGTTCTTTTTTATAACTCCATGAATTAATAGCTGACATATTTCTTGGTTTGTAAAGAATCTCACTTTGTCACCCAGTCCAGGATATTTTAAAACCAAGCTAAGTTGTTTTGTTTTTTTCTTTTTTCCCCATTCAGCAAAAACCCTTTTTTTCTCTCTTCAGAAACCAAAGTATGATAAGGAAGAAACTAAATATATGTTTTCATATGCTTTAAGTGTTGGTGTTGTTTAGGTGGTTTAAATGGAAGATGCATGGAGTTTCTTCATGAAAGAAAAGAACTTTATCAGGTATCCCTGTATTCAAAAAATTTACAGGGAGATAACTGAAACCAGAAAAATGCATAAATATTAATGGGAACATATTCTCTTCTTCCCATCCATTTACAGCCCCCTTTACACTTTAATTATCAATGCAAAGTATTTAAAGTAATTAGAGATTTTATTACTAATTTATGTCTGCAAATCAAAAATGGGCAATTCTAAAGTCTATTATATCCAAATGAATGTAAGCACTCAGCACAGTGAGTAACTTGGTGACATTTTCCAGTGCAAAGCTGTCCTGCTTTAACTGTAAACAATAAAAACACATATGCAAAAACTAAGCAGTGAGTGCGTAATTTATTTTTATTTTTTGAGTTTAAATAAAGTTGTTGGATTGCATCACTAAGAAAGAAACATGGAGACACATTAATGTGACTGAGCTTCAGGGAATTTAAAACTGGATATAAAGCAAGCTTGCAAGGGCACTCTAGTCCTAAGTCTTGGTAGCCCTTGTTCTGTAGGAGTATGATCAACAGTTTATTTTAACCTCCATTTGATGACCACTGGTGTTAAAACAAATGTGTGAGAGCTGCTGAAGGCGTCCTGGCGAGTGCCCAGTACAGTGCTGGGGCTGTGTGCTGCTCCCTGACACCTCCACGTCCCCACAGCACATGCCCACGGCCTGGTGGCCTGCATGGGCCCTTGATACCATGTGGCACATAATCCTCACACTCCTTTGTCACCTGCCCCTAGCACTGTAACAGGAGCACGGATGGATGTTGTGGGGAACAACACGCGAGATCACAGCAATTCCGCCATCCTGTCAAATGCTTAAGGGAAAAATTTCCTGACACAGCCACACGAAGAAATCCACTTGCTGAAACCCAACCTCAAACAGGCATTCCCAGTCCATGGAGCTCAGCACTTCACGGGCTGGAGAGCAGCCCCTGGACCAGCAAAATGCTCTGCCAGGTTCTGCAGGCCACTGTCAGGAACCTGCTGACCTTTGCACAGTGGCATCCTGGCAGCTGTTTGGCAACTGCCCCTGAGGAGCCATGGCAGTCCTCAGGGACAAATGCTGGAATCCTGCCCACTCTGCCATGCACCCAATCCAGACAAGTCCTCTGTGAATTAAATGAAAATTCTGGTAGAGGAAGAACAAAGAAAGGAACTTTTCACTCAGTAAAACATTGAAAACAAATTTGAAGAGATGGAGATTATATTACACTAATATCAGGTACTGAAGGTGTAGACTAGCTTAGAAATGAATAAGGAGCTTTGCAAAGCAGTTATTTTGTATTTATAGAATGTTTCTCATTCTAGAAAATGAAAGCATTATAACTTAATAAAGAGCCCTGCAAAGAAAGATCTGTTTTTCCCAGAACTAAAGGAAATCATATGTACCTACTGATTAAGAATTACAGCAACAAAGATTGATTTAGAACTGGAGGTTTTTTTTCCTTCTTTTTTTGGCACTGCCATGTGAAATTAGGGTCAAGCAAAATGTAACTTCCTAAACTGGAATTCATCCAGAACACATCCCTTACCCTTTTTTTTGTGCTGCACCAAGCAAAGGGGAATAAAAATGACCAGGCTTCTTCAATATTTTGCAATAAAATGATTCTAATATTTACAGTAAATCATTTTGTATCAATAGAAACAGAGTTATGTTTGCACCGCATTGCTTACCATTTTTCATCTAAAATCTCAGTACCCTAAGTTTAACACATCTCCTTTTCCTTATGCAGAGTTTGGCCAAGATTCGAATTCTAGTGAAATCCAGAAAAAATCTCCATGGCTTAGTGATCTTTGGATAACAGAGTAATACCATCTGATACCAATATTTCATAGATATTGAGAACATAGATCATTTATTTTGGTGACTGTTGCAGAAATTCCAGTCTAAGGACCTAGCAGATAGTAAACAATAATTTCTTTATGTTAGTTACAAAAGAAGTTTCATAGTTGAACATACATCAAAGTCAGTTGCTGAGGGCATTATATATAATATGCTAAATCTGTAACAGATGGACTATACAAGAGGCTGAAAAAGTGCTTGATTAGAGCTGTGCCTCTATTGCTCTACAAAACTTCCAGATGCCATCATGTTGTTAATAATCTAGGGATCTCTCTTCACCATATTGGACCTGCTTGTCAGCTCTGTCCAATTAGCAAAGATAGCTCCAAGGTACGAGCACAATTCCTAGGGCGGTGATTTTCAACATTTTTCAATTTGTGGACCCTTAAGGATTTATCACTGGAGATGTGGATCTCTGCGCAGCAAATGAAAACCTATTGGCAGTGGGCATGCTGGTTTTGCTTACCCTTCCCAGTCCCCAAAGTAGGAGTGCTGGGACCCACAGGAGTCTGCAAGCACACCCGACTGAAAAAGACTGTCTTAGGATAGCATGTTTCTCATAAAGAGGCTTATGTTTTTCTTGGGTCTTCCTAGATGAGACTTGAAATTTTCTGCCACTTGAGAGAAGTCATTAGTCCTAAAAAATAAAAGCATGTAAAGAAAGCCAAGCAAGCCCTCTCAAAAATGTTTGGGAATAATATGCTCAAGTAATAATTTGTGAGGGTTTATTTTTTGCTTGACCACAGGAAACTTATAGCTTCATTTAATATTTTGAAAACATTTTTAGAATGTTCATGTATTGAAAGCTGAATAAATACAAGTGCCTCAGCAGAACTGCCATTTAAATCAAATTAACTTTACTAATTAGGGGGAAAAAAAGAAGGCATCTCAGTATCAGGAATAATTTGTGCATATAGAACTTCACACTTCAGGTGATATACTCTGCCTAAGAGATAGCTAAGGAAGCAATGTACCCATCAAAATGAGAAATCAACCATGGCTACTAAATTTTTCAATTCACAAAGATTTTTAAAAAAATATCCAATTTGCCCAGAGGACTTTTAAGTCTTCAGATGAAACCAAAGTCATTAGATTCAAATGAGTGAGTATATAGAGTTAGCCAGTGATACTGAAATGATTTCTTGTTGAGTAGCTGAAAATAATGGATGGAAATATGCTTGTCATAACACAGTACCTGAGTAGTCGCGCTTAATTCACGTTTGCCAAGACTCTCAGGCTGCTTCTCTTTTTGACAGCAGAGACTGTGCAGTGGTTTATCTACTGGCAGGAGAAAACTTTCTAGCATCAGATAATAAGAGAAGAGCCATGGCACTTGGATGCAACCTCTGTCTCATTGCCATATCGCAGGTACACGCACTTCTGCCAGGAGCTTTTCAGCCCTCTTCTCCCTCAGGGGCATCACATGCAATGTGCAGCTGGTTGGCAACACCCTGTGACCTGCCAGGGTGTGGTGTTGGATTGTGGAAGCAGAGAGAGGCAGGGAAAGGCAGGGAAAGGCATGGAGAGGCAGTTCCTGCTGCGTGTTTCTGGAGGCACAGGAGCAGTTAGAGGAAAACACGCATCTGTGTGAGCCTTGGTTTCAGTGCTTGGGCCTTTATGGGTTTTATGGCTGCATGATAGCATAATGATGCTGTAAATCATGCATAAAGGTCCTCTGGAGAATTTACCTTATGTAAGGAATTTCTCAGGCTGGGTAAAGACAGTTCCATGAGGCTTTGGCATACGCAACAGGAGAAAACAGACGGAACAGCGTGACTAGTAAGCCTTGGCCGATGGCTGTTGTTGTTCAAATGAGTCCTCAGGAATGAGGGCTCAGTTAGAGCAGTGCAGAGCCAGTCTCAAGATGAATTCTTGCCAAGGATCTCCAGTAGCCTAAGAATATGGTGCAGAGGCAGCTTAGAGTGATTATTAACTTCTCTCCTCATTCTGCCCTTGGTCGTTGTGCTGAGTCCAGGAAAAGGGGAAAAGAGAATTAGGAAATCTCTGCTTCCATACATGTAAGCTAATAATGATTTGTCCATGAGGTTAAACAGTGAAGGAAATGGCGATCAATATTGGATGGTTGTACCTTAAAAGTGCAAAGGGCATTTGTGCATTCTGGCCTGCCATGGAGGGGACTACAGCACCATCAATAATTGATTCATAAACTATGCTTCTTATTCCCAAATGCTACAGGAAGTAAATACAAACTAAAGCTAAATTCTAGGTAGCAAAAAAAATCCTTTCTTTAGCTTGCACTTGTTCTTTCTAAAATATATCTGATTTTCTCTTAAATTCTGAGGTTCTGCCTATATTACCTGGACATATTAGCTGTTCTTAATAAACCTATGCCCCTGGTAAAAATGCTTACTTGACATCAGGCTGCACTGTCTCTGCAGATTATGCATGCCATCTGACCATGGCAGGAAGAAAACACCAGCACATCCCACAGCAGTACTTCTAGCAAATACAACCTTTCTTCTGACACCCCATTACAGGCTGGATTTCTACTCGTTGTGCCAGTTACCAAACATTTCATCAGCACATCTTCAGTAAGTAAGTTTCCAGTTTTGACTTTTGCTATTAATACATCATGCTAACAAAATCTTTCCATGGTTTTTTTTTTTGTTTTGTTTTTTTGGTTTTTTTTTAACAGAAGTGGTACTTGAGCTTGGCATGGATTTTCAGCTAATGATGCTTTCTTGAGGGACAGAAAGAGTGGAGGTTTGGTTACTTACTGAGCCATCCATCATTTTGATAGCGAGACCTGGCCTAAGTCTTCCTTCTTCAAGACATTAATTTTCCACCTGCCCTTCTTTGCTCAGAGCAGGCCCAATCCTGCTCTTTTGAAAATCAATGGCAAAAATCCCACTAATTTCAGTGGATTAGTTCCAGTATCTCAATTTACATGTGATTAACAGTAATTTTGTCTACTTAGTGCAAAAAAATTCATAATCAAATTTACAATAAGCTCTGCACTGATTTTCTGGGGATCACAGCTTATTTCAGAGGCTTCTAATTTCAGTGTTTAATCACTTTTTGGTTCTAGCTCAATATGCATCAACTGACTATGGAATATGTTCCTAAAAGCTCTTCACAAATTGCTGGTTTTGTAGCTGATGGAATACTAATTTGCAAGATTTCTTTAATACTGAAGTACTAGAGTAGCTCTGCTTGTCAGACACACAGTCATTCTCCAAACACTAGGCTGGATGCCTTTTTATACTTTATTTGCATTAGCTGAGGTAAATGGGCTATGCTGCTCAAAGTTATACGATGAGTCCTAGGAACCCAGGACAAATGTGAAGCCTGAATTTAAAAAACATGGAGTCGTCCTTGCAAAGAATTGCCTAAATTGAGAGAAGATTTCTATGTGTTAATCTAAACCCATCCATCTAGAATGGCCATGCTGCCATCTTGGGCCATCCTAGTTCAAACAGTCATCAATCAACCAGGGATGATCCCTCCAAGAGGATCCTGTTTGCAGTCAAAAAAACCATAAACAAGAAGCCACACAGACCTGTCTTGGTCTTTCAAGGTGCTCAGCACACCTGAGTGCTAGTGCTGTGAGCCATTTCCTCACAATCTTCCTGGTAGAGGAGGATTAACAGCACTTCAAAGGATAAAATCACCAGGGGGTGATTTAAAAAAGATGTGACTGAATCTGGTGCTCATTAAAATGAGGGACTAATTGCAGTGGTTCAACTCCAGTCAGGAGTGCCTGAGCAGGTGTTGTGTGTGCTTCCCCAGGCAGCTCAGGCAACGCACCTGCACACAAACTGCCATCCTGGTCCTGCTCTCCTTGGATTTATTCTGTGCGAAAGATCGCTATCAATTGCTTGGCATCCTTTAGGGTAGGCTCTTCTGAGAGCTTTTCCAGAAACAGATATCCATTGTCCTACAACAGACTTGTATTGCTCCGAATATGATTTGGGCGTAGGTTTGCATAAGTGAAAGGTTACTGCCTAAGGATGAGCAGTGAGCTGTGTCATTAAGGGCCTGTTGGTGTTAACATGTTAGGGTCTGAAGGACCTAGACTCTCACCTCAATTTTAGCATTTTGGCCTTCCCAAGCCTAACCAGTCTCTCCTTTCCCAGCACTGTTCTCTGCTGGTGGCTTTCAGAGCTGCCATTTGCAACATGCACTGTGGAAACCGCAAGAAACTTTCCAAGTTGCCTTTTTTTTTTTTCCCTCTACATATGCTTGCCTGGCTAAAAGCATTTGATACTTATTCTTTAATTTATGATAGTGAAAAAGCTATACCAAGCCCTGCATATCCAGGCTCATTGCTGTGACTTTTTCTGATCACTTTATCAAATGGAACCCTTTCTTTGAGCTGTTAGCTAAATGTCGCGTGAAGTTCTGAGAACAAATTGTGCTGCTTTGGGACATTAACTTCACATTAATTTGGCTAATCACTTCTACTTGATAGAAGTTTGTTTGAAAAACAGGATACTTCAGCTGCAGTGAAACCTGCATGAAAAGTCACGTAGTAACAGCCATTCTCTCTAGTAGTGGGCAGTAAATTCGCAGGATGAGCAAATCCAGTCAAAGATGAAAATGCACAGAAAGAGTTTTTGTGGGTGGCTCTGCATAACAGAATGGAGATCCGGATCAGGAGGAATTAGAAAAAAATTATCCAACAGAAAGGAATTAAAGCTTCAGCTAGGCTCAGCCCTTGTTAGCATGTTTTATTCTGCCCATGGACAAAAACATGTGCAGCATTGCCAAATTTTTTAATCAATTCCACAACAGTTGTTGTCTGTTTTCTTGCACCCCAGTCCCTGAGGTCAATAGATTTGTATGAGAGCTCTCCCTTCCTCTGTTCCTTCCTCCTGTCCAGCAATCCATAATGCTATCAGGAAAAGCCCTGGAGATCCTGGCCCCAGTGGTTCCAGAGCCATAAGGCACAAAGAATATGCTAGTTTTAACATCCTTAAATAATGGGATTTTACTACTAATGCCGTGATAATTAAGTGTTCAACATGTAATTTCTGAGTATTGAGTGTGAGTCTCCTCTCCTCTCAAAAGAGATGGTGGGCAGGAGCACCAAGAGCTGGGAAAATGATATCCAGCAGCTGCTGCCCTGAGCACATGGTGAGAACCACTTCCAGTCGACTCCCCACCCATTACACAGGAGAGGCAAGTGTGGCTGGAAGGACTGGTTGCTCTGTATTGTTATCTACCATGCTTCACTTTCCAAACTTATCCAGACAGCCATGGTGATAGGAGAGACCATCCAGTGGGAGACAGCTGTAAGCATGAAGTAGAAGGCTGCACTTGGAGCTTTCAGCCTGCAGAAGGAACAGTTCCCCAAAAGGCATGAGAACGGCAGATGATTCTGCCTTGCTCTACTCCCCTGGTCAATGCAAGGAAAAGGAAACTTCAGCAACATTTCTGCTGAGGTAATCTCCCCTGAATTCCAGTTCCCATGCTTAGCTCTCATGCTTGGTAAACATATTTCTTACTAGGAAACATGCTACATGATATGGCATGTGTACCTCAGGGAGGAAAAGTGAGAGGCTCTGGCCAAACCCAATAAGTAAATTATCTAAGGAGCTCCACTAAGTGGAACCAACTGGGACAGTCTGAAACCGCAAGGAAAAAGAAGAAAATCAAGGGGCTTTCTGGAAGTGACTCCATCCTAGAAGGTAGCTAAAGCACTTCAGTGGGCTCAGCTGGAGGCAAAAAAATCCTTCCCCCTCAGGATGTGAGTCAGTGTTCCCTGCTCTCTGCTCTGTGGTGGCAGGTAGAAGGTAAGCCAGGGAGGAGCTGCAGGAAATGTAGATGAAATTTTGAAGACAAGCCCCAAAGAGAACTGAGCCAAAGGCAAAGTGTGGGGCATGGGAGAAATTCAGCTTCAACATGTTTTGATTTTACTCAGGGCACTTTTCAAGGTCTGCAATACAGGAATTTGACTACCACTCCAGGGGTTTGGCACTTTGCCTTTTTTCTGATAGTATTTACTTGCTGAATGGACTAGACACTGCTGTCATGTTTAGGAAAGGTCTGTGGGTCTCCATCCATTTTCAACTGGTTTCTCTTGCAGATCACAGAGGGTTGCCAGTTATGACTTGTCCTCAGAAATATGCTTTGCTCTCATGCAACACGCTTTCCTTCAAAAAGCCTCTGCTTGCAACTGAACCTGATTTAGCAGTCCTTCCTGCAGAGAGACAAGCAGACTTCTCTCCTGCTACTAAGCTTGGAGCCAACCAGCCCAGGCTACTGCTTGAAGCAGGAGCCTGCATTCAGAGCACAGCCAATGACAGCAGCATCTACAGAGTATCATCCAGCATCTTTTAGAAGTGCCGGGGCAAGGCTCAGGGTTGTGATTAGCATATGCTAATGACTGATTATAATATGTAAATGACACACTGGGTCAGAACTGCACGCCCATTCAAACTAATGAACTGTGCACTTTTTTATAAGTGGCACCAGTAATTGGGCGCATCATTTTTCTGTTGCTGCTAGGCAGAGAATAAGGAAGCCATCTGTAACGACAGGCCAATGTTTGCAGCAATCCCGTTGAGAAGTAAAGGCAAGGACTGCTAATTTCCAAGTGTCCAGCAGGGAACCAGTACACATGCCTCCAGTCACCATCGTCACAATCCTTAGTATCTGAGCATGTAATTATATGGTCATATTTTTAGAAGAGATCAGCATTAAAGATAACTGTTGAAAACTCCTGGCCAGAGCAGCATGCAGAGATCTATTTGAGCACCTACTGCCTAAAGTGCAGAACACCTGGGTTTTGAAAATGCAGTTGTATGTGACCTTGCTGTAATGAAGAAAATATTAATATCTCATTTGTGGGGTCTGCTCTTCCCCCTCAAAAATAAATTCTCCTGTAAAGTTACACCACTCTCTCTGAAGCAGGCAAGAACACAGTTTAATAACTGAATGGATAGACTGTAAAACTCGCCAAAACTGATTTATTTCAACTCTCACTATTTACCTATTCTCTCTATTAATTAAAATCCTTACTCAGAATCTTTATCAAGAATAAATTAGTAAACAGAGTGATTCAAATATGAGGTTTTTTTTTTTTAAATCAGATACATTTTACAAAGGGATATGATTATTCTTTTATCCTAATTTTAGATATGAAAACAAAGAACTGAAAGAATTTGTTAAATGTCACATGGTAGACAGTCACCAGAGCTTGCAATAGAATGGAAATAGCCTGGGTCTGTATCTCTCCTGCAGATATTGCCCACAATAGCAGTAGGAGTATGGTGGAGTGACGTGATCAGACTCCAAAGCTGACAGTGTACAAGGCAGATCTTTATACGCCTCAGGTTCAGGGCTGTATCAATGCAGGCTATCCCAGACAGAAGCCCAAACTGGTAAATCCCCACAGCTTTACACTGTGCCACATGGTCTTGCTCATTCAGCTTTTTGATGGCTCACGAATTTCTGCAGCATGTTCTGGGTTTTACTGTAGAAAAATCTCATCCTTATTAAGGCATCCCATTGATGTCACTTTTGGAAGTAGCTCTTCCATGCAGTGATTTTCAGACTCTCCTAGGTTGTTCTTTCTTTGTTGTTCAAAGTACATATTTATATAAAGTCATTTGTGTCCAATCTTGGCTCTTTTCCATTTTTTCCATGCTGGGGTGGCATTTTGGGGACACAAGCATGCCATAATGCCTTTTCTATTATAACTAATTTAGAAAGCTCATTAAAAACATCTATTAATCCTAATTCATCTGTTCACATAGTCATTCTGACAGTGAAGGTATTTCCCTTCTGGCAATTTTATTAAGTGCGAGGAAGATATCAGCTCTGAGTTTCACTGCTTCTAAGTCATCCTAGAACACAGGATGTGCACATCATCTCCAATAGCCTCATGCCTATTTGACTCAGATTGGTTGCTCAGAGTCCCCTTGTGGGTTGAAAGGTCAATAATGAGGCATGAGGGGGAAAAAAGGATTTTTTGACAAAACTGACCTAATGTAACGTTCCCAGATCAACTCCATCAGAGGATATCTAGCAGGCTTTTGGGTAACCAGCAGTGAAAGGAAAGGGCAGCAAATTAACTGTTGTGATTTACTAAGTGAAAAGGCAGTCCTGTGTCAGTGGGAAAACCCAGCAAATCTGATAGCAATCTGCAGATGGCAGTGTTAAAATCTTTGCATATGGCTCTCACGTTTGATGTCAATAGAAATATCAAAGAGATCAGGATTGGGCCAGAGACTCCCTATTCAATATCTCTGGACACACAGTCCCAGTATAAAATTATATAAAAGCATCTCATGTTCCCAAAATCTAAATGCATAATTTGTGACTTATTATATGTGTTTGCAGCTGGCAGTGAAGGGTGATATATTGTTAATGTCCTTCTGTAAATGTTGGATGAATAGCTATCAAAACTCTACCGTCTATATTGGCATTCATAGAGCATAGTCTAAAAATACTTCAATCTCTCTCACTAACTCACTCTCTCACTACCCTCTAAAACCAGAGATTTTACTATTTTTCACATCATTTGAATTTTTATTACATCTAAATAATAAAATGCATTATTAGGATCAATCTAAATCCACGGTATTTGCAGTTTTAGGATTTTCTCCACAGATTTGGCTCTGCTCTCCAGAACCTAAGCCTTCCCTTTACAGAACTGAACTTTCTCTTGCCTTTCTGGTTGCAAAGGTATCTTGGCAAGATTTAAATGCTGCACCTCTCCAATATCTGGCTTAGTGCTGAGCAGAGACGGATTGAATTCAAACTTTCGAGCCACATCCACTTATAAAATGAAGTCTAATAAAAAAAAGCACTTATTTGGCTGCAGATAGGGTAGTCATGCCAGAAATTATGTTTCAAACTTTTTATAGCATTTTTAGGGCTTATTTAAAATAAAATTAATAGAAAATGAATGTGATAGATGTGTTATTTTCCAGTTGCAATGAATTTGAATAATATGTAATAATGTATCTAAAAATAATTGCTACTCTTAATCATAGGTTTTGCTTCAGTGCTGTCTGCTTAAATGACCCTAAGTCATAGAGTACTTTTTAGTGTCTCTTCCCATTTCTTAAAAATTGAATTGCTTTTGCTAAATGAGTGGTGGCTGTCTCTATTCCCTCCCCATAGACCACAAAAGATGAGAAAAGAAATATTATCTTGCTTCTATTTCAGAGCATTTGGCTAACTTTAGAGATCTTCTTGACTATCTACCTAGGAAATGCCCTGGCCAGAGAAGCTGCACCTGGCTGGGTATAAGATCCATCTAACTTGGAAATGGTGTCCCAGTCATTCAAGAGCAGCTTGGGAGATGCAAGGAACCACCGCCCTAGGGTCAAAATTATCCTGCCAACCTCACCAGCAGGGACCAGAGGAACACTGTCAATTTTCCAGTACCACCACAGGGTCACCCTGGCCACACGCTCACGGGTCTGTCATTGTTGAGAGAGAGTATATCTTGTGCAAACAAGATGAAATCTTTTTGCTTCTTGGAGAAAGAAATTTGCTGGCACAAGGTGCCTACCTGAGTGACCCATCTGTGGGCTCTGCCTGTGGCTCTTAATCTGCCTGGGGGTCCCAGCAGTTGGTGTGAAGTCAGTGAGTGGAAAACCACTGCAGCTCCCAGGCCTTTGGCACCCAGCCCCACATCTCATCTGAGTCCTGCAGTATCTGGTGCAAACAGTGACAGCTAGAGAAGACAACATTACCATGTATTTTAGTAAGATACAGAAGCTGATGTTTTGTGGGGTGTTTTAAGGACAGAAGGGAGCTACAGGAAAAGCACATACCCCATCTTCTGTTCAGACATCAAATGTATGGAGGCATCCCATCTCACAGACACAGCTCAGCTGAGGGATATGGAGCCCAATGCCATGACAAGCAGGCATTACACAGCAAGAGGAAGAGGACCAAAGCTCCCATGGACTTCTTGATAGCTCACACCTGAGAAGAACTCTGGAGGCAAAAGGCATGGTTTCTCCAAGGACAATAGAGCCCTAAAGCATAATAGGACAGTTGAAAGATTCTTAAACTCATGAGACTGGGTGCTGGTTGCAATTCAGCTATGCCAGCAGAAAGCCTTCTTCTGATAAACTTATCCTAAAAGTCATAATGCAGGGGCTTCGTGTTTCCGTCATGGTCTCTACAGGGGAAAGTAAAGTATGACCTCTTCTCCACAGCCCATAAAGGTTCACCCACCTTTCAAAGTCCCAAGTCCTCTGAGAACCTCAGGCAGATGTCTGCTTACATCCAGGGGCTTTCAAGTTGCCTTATAATATTTTAAAAAGCTCTGTCTTACAATTCTTGAATTTGGCTTTTCCATTTGGGAAGAGAGAGAAGCCAGAGGTTCAATCACCATACTCCAGAGCTGTGGAGCTTGCCTTGCAAGAAGCTACACCTGGGGTCTTCAAGAAGGCAGTCCCAAAAGATCCACATAAAGCCTGGAGGCCTGGCAGAATCCATTCATCCATAGTTGGCTTCAAACCAGACTACTACTCTTGGCAGTAAAGTGCACTGTGTACTGGAAAGGTGAGTTTTATTTGTTGAAAGGATTAAACATTTTTTAAATGTTTGACAAATGAAACCTTGATTCAAATAAAGATAAGATGGCAAAAGCACTGCCATATATTCAATGCTTGGATGTCAAAAGGCGTTTTAGCTCCAAAAATACTCCAAATCCACACCTTAGTGGTTTTATTTGCAGAAGTTTCCAAGGACTCCTAAGTGCCACTGTGAAATGATACAAAGTGAATTGTTAACCCACAGAGCTCACAAGTCAGAGCATAAGCAGTAATAAATAACCAAATAAACAGAAGAAGAGTTGAAAGACAACTGGTTAAAGACAGCAGAGTTCCAGAAAACATTAATTACAGAGGTATTGGTGTTCACAAGAGGCTGCCATTTCTGCTGACCCTGTTTCTCATGATTCATGCCAGACAAGCAGGGTCAGTTTTGCCCCATATTTATTACTGATTTAGCATGAAATACATATTAAAAGGATTTTGTACCATGGGCTCTGGCTTCACGTAAGTGATACACACCAAGAAGCCTTGAGACCTATTAAGTACAAAAAAAATACAGAGGTTTTCACTGGACATAGAGTGCAAATTGTCCATTTTGAGTCTCAAGCAAGATAAGCTACTGTCAGCTTGGTTTTCTGAAGTTACATTGCACGGGCCAAAACCTGAAAATTCTTCAGAATACTCATATACCAAAGTATATAGATGGCTGGTTTAATCAATAAGTCATTTACATTTTTAACATTCACATTGTGTGTGCTCAACATTCTGCAGTAAAAAGAAACTGCAGGAAAATGCACAGGACTCCTCTTTTCTGGGAAAAGCTGTAACAGCATCCAGTTGCTTTTTCCCAGTAAAGGTTTTGCAGTGTGTACTAATTCCAAGCAAATATGGTTTAGACAGGTTTGATACTGTTCATTTCTTTGTTTTATGGTATGGCTCTGGGAAATAGCCAGGTGATAAATACATTGACTAGCCATGGTTCTTGCCATCCATACAAAGTTTACTTCATTTTTCCCTCCTTACTGGTTAAATCCCACCTACTTATCCCCATCAGTCAAGGCTTATGTGAAGCAGTGATCCAGCCAGCCTCAGGCTACGTTAAGCAGTGTTTTGGCTTTGTCTGACTTTGGCTGTATTGAGTTACCCATGATATTCTCCAACCAAGAGAGAAGTGCAGAGCTATTGAGAAGTGGCACAGGGGCTCGTCCTGCCACGGCAGCCTGCTTCCCGAGAAGCTCGCAGTTCTAGTCAAGCTGAAAGTGAAATTTTAATATGGCCTTGGCAGCGCTCCATTGGCATGTCCCCAAATTTACACTAGTGTAACCAAGATCGGTGCCTGTGCCAGCATCTGTATTATATTAAAGATAAATTGGACAAGATGTGTTCATATCTGAACTAAACTCAGCAAATAAAAAATGAACTTAACAAAATAAAATCAGATGGTCTGACTCATCCTCTTTTGAGAGATCCTGATAAAATATGGCTGTTGCAGAAGCTCTGATGTGATCTTAATAAAAGATGACACTGTGAAAAAGGCAGGGGGGGAAGCACGGCAGGCGGGAAACTTGACAAAAAGAAGTTTTCACTGTGCCTGGATCCCAGCTCATATAAATGGAAATAGATGAGAAACCTCAGCTTCCTTCATTGGCATATGCAGCATAAAATCACTGCATAGGCAGAACACTGTGAGCATGCCCAGTAGGTAGGCACCAGACTATAATTTCTTGTTCAAAATACCAAAATGCACCAGTTTAACTGAAAGAATGAGGACATGATATGAAACAGGCATGAGCTAAAGTACAAAACAGGAGGGATGACTGGAGCCCACCTCCTCCTACTTCCAAAAAAGCTGCCTAATCATTAGCCTGGGGAGTCATGCTTTCACTTGCCTTTTCTCCTTTTCTCAGTGAATTCAAACCATTTTTCTGCACAGTGGTGCAGCTTCATGAGGAGTGGTAAAGCATTCCCAGAAAAACCTATAGTCTAATGACTAGAAGTGTGTTTGAATTCTTTCCAAAGAGGATAGAAACTGAGTGTGGATTTCCTACTTTCTAAACCCTAGGCTGATGCAAGATAGAAATTGTGATGGTTGCCTCTCTACAAGTTTTTAAAACACAGTGAGGCCTTCAGAGAGTTTTACAAGGAACTTGGTCTGGCCAGGCTGCACTAAGCATACTCTGAAAGCATCTCCAAAGCCCATCAAGGGGCTGCCATGTCCTGTAGTTTGATCATTACTGTGAAGGAAGGGGTTGGGCAGATGATTTGTCTTCATACCTTGATGGACTGAAGGGATGGTAGTTAAGAGGGAGAGAATATGAGCATAACAGCAAAGGTTGAATTATTTACTTCAGAACTATGGAAAATACCATTGGATGCCTGGTAAAGGAGCAGTCACAGCTCTATAGCCATATCCCACAGTGTCTTATTTAACTGCCTACTTGCCAAGTGTTCGGCCATATCATTTTAATGGCAACATTCGTCCATCTGTCTTATTTTACACACTTGTGTGTCATCTGTAGGGGTTGTGTCCTGACATCTAGCCCATTCTGTCCTTGTAGGGGAATGTGTCTCCTGCTGCATGCCCCAGCTCCCATGGACAGCAAGGCCAGGAGTTGCAGCCAGAGTGAGACCACAATGTTCTTTAAATCTTTCTACGTTATAGGAGCTGAGGAAGCAGATAACACACAGGAGAGGGATGCACTCTACAGACGACCATGGGTGAGATCAGATGCAGCCAGAGAATCCAAAGGATCAGTCAAGTGTTTTCACATGGAACTTCCTCTCCAATGGTGCTTGCAGCCTTGCAAGCAAGGCCAGTCCTTTAGAGCTTGAACAGGACACTGAGGGTAGGAGTGTTCCCATGCGAACTCTGGCAGCTCTTGATCAGTAAAGTCAAGGAAAGAGAGATGATAACGCAGCAAGGTATGAGAAGACCTTTGTAATGGGGTCATTAAGATCAACCTGAGAGTACATTCACAAATATCATGACAACATTGTGGACGCTAAGTGCTATCTAAAAAATGCACTCCTGTCTAAGTGCTAGTATTAGACAAGGTACATTCTTGTCAAATACTGTTTGGTCCAGTAATTGAAAAGGATCATTAAACATTTACTGAAAGTCAAATTGGAAACACATGGATGAATGGAGCTGTACTTGAATACCCCGCGGCTGTCACTGATACCACAGATAAAGTGGTGGCACGTTACAGGTTTCCAGGAGAGGAGAGACAGTCTTCACACACACACATACATGCAGCTGAGGAAGGTGACATTGAAAGGGGACACTTTTGCTTGTGTGATTGTTCTCTGTGCTCTTGTCTTAGAGCGCTGGATGTCAAGTTGTAGCAAAGCATCAATATTTGCACTTGCAGTCCATTCATACAGACACACCTACAGATTTATTCCACATGAATATTTGATATGACAACAGATTTGATATCAAGTAGGAAGAGTTTGAATTATTTAATTGTTTTCCTGGAGTATTTTATTTTTATTATTTAATGAATGCTGACTTTGTGATTGGAGCTGGACAACCACGAAGTAAGCCTTAACTCCAATGTGCACATGAGCTGACCTAATGAAGTCATAGAATCCTAGAATGGTTTGGGTTGGAAAGGACCTTGAAAACAACTAGTTCCAATCCCCCTGTCCTGGGCAGGGACTTCTTCCACTAGGCCAGGTTGCTCAAAGTTCCATCCTACCTGGCCTTTGTTGGTCTTTTTGGTTTTGAGGAATTCTAGCCTCCATTAAATCCTGATGCATGATGTTGTCTCAATGCAGTCTTCAAGATCACCCAGACTGGCACCAAACCTACAGCTGAAAGCTGAGATGGTCTCCTGGTAAAACAGACCATGGATCAGTGTCAAACCCAGGGTCGGGATTTCTGCAAACTCCCATCTCCCTTCTCCCCTCCTCTTATCCACCCCTTAGCTGCAGCAGACAGAACTTTTCTCAAGATTTGATGTGGCGTATTTAAGATGTGAAAACAACAGAGGAAAAATTAAAATGTTTGTGATCCATTATGCAGAAGGCACATATTCTGCATGAAAATATTATTTACTTGAGTTTTCTATTCTAAAACTTGATTTTGTATTCAAGATTTAAGGTCTCCATGGAGGTGGAAAAACACTTTGAGACTCTGAGGCTTTGAAATGCTGAATTGCCTTGTATAAGATAAAATCGATATTTGGAAAAAAAAGTAAAGTGGAAATTAATGTTCTTGTAATAGGTGAGTAGCTTTTACACAATTATTTCATGGTGATAGACTTGGTTTTGATGTAGCTTAATTAGCAGAATATAAATTATATATGTTTTTTTAAAGATGTGCATATGTATATTACAAGATTTTTTTATTTCATTGTGGAGCAAACCATTTGATGTGGCTCTGCAAAAAGCTCTAATACACATCAAAAAGCAATCAACAAACTCTTTGAGTACATCAAGCAGGATAATTTAGATG
Organism: Thryothorus ludovicianus; assembly: GCA_013397245.1. Classification (NCBI taxonomy): domain Eukaryota; kingdom Metazoa; phylum Chordata; class Aves; order Passeriformes; family Certhiidae; genus Thryothorus; species Thryothorus ludovicianus. The sequence continues at coordinate 515,505 of VZTB01017138.1, read as the reverse complement.
GTTTTTAATCAGGATTATGAAAATATAATTAGGTGGTTTCATGTTGGTTGGTGAGTGCGTAGGGAAAAGTGATTCTCCAAACAGAAAAATATGGATAACATTACCCAGGAGCCATGAAACAACCACACACACATGCATACACAAACCAAACAGAAAAGACTTCTGGCCTGCTTCTCTAGTAGATCAGCAGGTAACATGTTTAAATAGAATGTCATTTCCTTTAGGATGTCAAGAAGATTCTTATTTAACAGACAGATTACACAGAAGGAGCTTTGGAAAAATGCCCCTTTTTAATGTGCTTGAAATCATTAGTCTGCAGTTTAATAAAATAAAATCCTCTTTCCAGAATTTAGTCAATGAGCAGAAGATGCACTTTGGGTCTAATCAAACTAGAGTTTTACTGAAGGAAACAAGAGAGTGCTTTAACTATGTCTGGGCCTCTAGTACCAGAGCAAATGCCACATCTGTTTGCAGGGTATTCAGGTGAAGCCTTCTCTCTTCAACCACTGTAAATGCCTGCCATTGCTTAATTCCAGGAAATGCTGACTCAAGACTCCTTTCTTAAGAGCTGCCACATCTAAATAACCTCATCTTTACAAGTTCTCTTTTTATGTTCTGGTTGCTCAAAGCTTCCCTTTGCTTTCAGTTCTTTCTGATGTGCTGATCCTGATGTCTGTTTCCCAAAACCTAACTTTTCTCTACAGCATTTGCTTAAACCTGAACACTGGGTGCCATGTGCCATGGTTCTTCACCCACTTACATGAAAGTATCTTAAATATTTGAAGTGTTATTCTTGAGTCCTTTACTTTTATGTGCCAACATCATATTTCTGGTTGTCTGTGAGCACTGAGCAGATGTTCTCACCATTCACAGATCCATCTCCTGGCTGGATGTAGATAATCCATAACCCCACAGTAGCCTCAGTACATGCCTGTCTGTACATAATCCTCATAGCAATACTCCCTCTGTCACGTTCTTCCCTCATCTGACTGGTTCTGGCAAAACAAGGTTACCACTGTCAGCTTGCCAATACATTAAAGAATTAGAGAGACACATTCACTTTTTGCTGTAGTGAAAACTGTCTAATTTGTCCTTCTCTTCTTTGCCTCTCCTCACTGGGTCCTATGTCTTGTGCTGAGAGAGTGATTATCCCTGTAGTGATGGCTAGAGATACCTCAATAATCTCCAAAAACCTTCTCACGTGGATCCCTAACAAATACTCTCTCCACTTCACACCAAAGGCTAGATCTGCTTTTAGTGACTTAGAGGAAATGCATTTCATACTGTTACAGTGATTTAAAAAAATTACTTCAGATGCTTTTTAAGCACTCAACATTTTTTTAATTTAGATACATGATTTTGATATAGAATCATATATTGGGGGAAAAAATAGCAAGTTTGTAGATGTCTGAAAGTGATTTGGGTCTCTTTGTCAGCTAAACATGCATTAGCAATGTGCCTTTAGGTTCTCATGAAAATACCACCTTCAAGTCAGTCAGTCTGAAGTCTTAAATAAAGAACTTATGTGCTGAAATCACAATTACAGCAATCACAAATCACAGTGTAGGTGAAAGTCAGAAGTTTGTTTTTTTAAGACTAAATGAAACAGCAATTAAGTGCCCTTTAATTTAATGGCAAAGGAAACAATAGAAGTCACTGCCCAGAGCACGGCTCAGCTTTGCAAGGCAAGAGCAAAAGGGGCAGGAGGAGAGAGCAGACCCAGCAGCTCTCTTGGGTGAAGCCATGAATGAATCAGCTGAGGGTGTTGCATCTTGTAGGTGCGAGGGAATGAAAAAAAATTGAGAAAAGAGAAGATATTGGGAAAGCAATCTGCAGGAGTGGAATTGTGCATTGTCAGGGGGTGAAAAAAAACAAAACAAATCAGTTCTTCTTGGCTGAGTGCTACCTAAAAAGAGACTTACACTTCCAAACATGGAATTACTTTGCTTGCTCCTGCCTTGATGTAATAGCACTTTGCTGTAATAACAACCTCTGGAAATAAACAGGGCCTTTCCCAAAGAAATCCTGGATTCCTGTCATCTTTTTCCATTCCTAATGCAACAAAGACAGCAAGGCCCAGATTTTGGATAGCTACTTGCACCATGGGGACAAAAATACTAGCTGGCATCAAAGCCTGTGCTGCACAGATTAGATCTTCTTATCAAGAGTTAGAGAGATGAAGAACTAGTGCTGTCTGCCTGGAGGATGGGGTCCATGCCTTCCCATGTGCTGTTGCAGGCAGCACTGCTTTCTTCACTTTGGAAGACTGCTAAAAACTCTGCCCTGATCTGTTACTGCTGGAGTGAATGGGAGTTTTGCCATTGACTTCAAGGAGGCAAGAAGCGAATTGGGCCCTCTGCTTACAAATCCAGTCTTTATAGTCCTTTCCAGATACTAAATAAAACTGTGCTTGGAAGTCATTTGAATGCCAGCAAGCTGGGCCAGTTTGCCATGGATTTCAAAGATGCCCAACAATGTGATGTTTATTAGGATACAAATAAAATGTGTTCTTCACAGTGCAATCTGCAATTTCCTTCTCAGTAAAAATATAAATGTGCCTTACGTGCAAACAATTTTAGCATTTCTGTTTTTATGTCATCTTACTGACAAGAAACTCCCAGCTGTTATAATTTGTCTCATCCTTCTCTCTCTTGTAGAACCAGCCTTTGTTCCTTTTTGCAGTGCCAGAGACTTGCTGAGCTCCACCTGATGTGATTTGTCCAGGCATTAATAATGCATCTTCAAGATGCAAGATGCATGAATTCCTTTAGTAACAGATCCGCCGGCAGACTGCCGCACCGCGTTGTGCCATTTTCCCGAGACGGGGGAGGCGCAGGCATCGTGCACCCGCGCAGGTCACCCGCCTTGGGAGCCAGGGGCTCCTGTTATTACGAGGGGGTCACTACAGCCTCACCACGAGGTCAGGCTGAGGATCATGAACATTACAGGAGACGTTCCTCCAGCAGGCAGGTCGTTACCCACCATCCAAGGAATCCCTGTGGGGCGACCTGAGGCGTCCGCACTGACATTTAGGAGAGCTGGCAAGCAGGGGTCGAGCGCTGGCCCGCTGGCGAGTGGTGTCCCTAAACATCACCAAACCAAATCAGCTTTGTCCGTGTGGACAGCACGGGTCGGGAGCCCGGCACCCGCAGGATGCGCTTTATGGACGATGTGTGCTGCGGAGGGGAGGCTTGCCCGGGGCGGACACCGCACACGCCTAATCCTCACCCACTGCCGGGGACTGCGGAGGGATTTGACGGCCGCCTTCCCCACTAGATGCCACAGTGCCGCTTTCCCCGTGCGCGAATTTGTATGTGTGTGTATATATATATGTACCTATATCTATATCTATATATCTCCTTTAATCGATACGATCGCTCGCAGAGCCGCGCTCCCGCACCGCGCC
>VZTB01017138.1:409029-512089 GCA_013397245.1 Thryothorus ludovicianus | reverse complement strand
CCCGGCACAGCCCGGCACAGCCTCGGCACAGCCCGGCACAGCCCTTGGCACAGCCCGGGACAGCCCCGGCACAGCCCCGGCACAGCCTGGCACAGCCTGGCACAGCCTGGCACAGCCCCGGCACAGCCCCGGCACAGCCCCAGCACATCCCAGGCACAACCCCAGCACATCCCCGGCACAGCCCTGGCACAGCCTGGCACAGCTCTGGCACAGCCCCAGCACTGTCCCGGCCCCGGCAGCACAGCCTGGTCGTCATCGCCCCATCGTCCGTGCAGGTGCTCCTAATGTCTCTGTGTGTTCATGTCCCTCAGGACTCGCAGGTGTTGCTCCATTGACCCACGAGGTTACAGACTGCAGGCCCAGCCCTCCCTTCCGCGGCTGTGTCTGTGTGTACTCACCCAGGTACATTCTCTGCACAGAGCAGCCTGGGCGTCCTGCTAGACAATGAGCTGTCCGTGAACCAGCTGTCCAAGACCAGTGGTTTACTGGAATGTATTATGGAGAGCATTGCCAGCAGGTTGAAGGAGAAGATCCTGCCCCTCTACTCAGCCCTGGTGAGGCTATGTCTGGAATGCTGGAATGCTGTGTTCAGTTCTGGGATTCCCAGTACAAGGGAGACATGGAGCTCCTGGAGTCCAATGGAGGGCAACAAGGGGTGACTGGGGTGACTGCAGTGGCTCTCTTACAAGGAGAGGCTGAGGCAGCTGGGTCTGTTCAGTCTTAAAAAGAGAGAAGTCAGAGGGGATCTCATCAATGTATAGGTATCTAAAAGAGAGTGTCAAGAAGATGTAGCCAGGCTCTTCTCAGTGGTGGCAAGCAATAGGATTCAAGGCAACAGACAGAAACCAATGAACAAGGATTTCCACCTGAATGTGAGGAAGAACTTCTTTACTGTGAGTGACTGCACACTGGAACGGATTGCCAGCTTGTGGATTCTGCCTCACTGGAGTTATTCAAGAATCATCTGGATGCAGTCCTGTGCCATGTGCTCTGGGATGACCCTTCTTGAGCAGGAATGTTGGACCAGATGACCGACTGCAGTCCTTTCCAGCCTTACCCATTCGGTGATTCTGTGGTACACAGCCCTTTCCAAAACAATGTTTCTGGAAAAGTTTTCAAGCTTCCCAGTGCATGGCAATGGTCAGACATCACTGAGGTCCTTGAGAGAGAGATCCTTCCTGAAGTCCTTGGAAGTCAGGAAGGGAACTTTAAAGCAGCTCAGTATGAATGCAGTCAACAAACACCAAAAGCCAGTCCACTCTGCCATCAAAAGCATTGCACAAAATTTGCCATCAAAAGCCACAGAAGCTGATGCAGGAAAGCCTGGTGGAGCTGTTTTGGTGTGGGCTGCAGTCAGCAGTCACCTTGGGTTTGTTGATGTCAGTCATGTCCCCTCTGCACACAAGCACCATCAAGTCTGGTGGGCTGTACTTAGTGTGGCACTTTCCTCTGTTTGACAGGATTTTGAACATTTCAGGAAAAGATATGCAGCTTCTTTTCATGTTCACAGAATCACAGAATGGGTCAGGTTAGAAGTTATAGTGGGTCACCTGGTCCAATCTCCCTGTTCAAGCAGTCATCCCTCGAGCACATTGCACAGGTTGTGTCCAGATGAGTTTTCATTGAGGGAGATGCCACAACCTCTCTGGGCAATCTGAACCTGTGCACAATCATACGCACAGTAAAGAATTTTTTCCTTATGTTCAGGTAGAGCTTCCTGTGCGTCAGTTTCTGCCTGTTGCCTCTTATCCTATTGATTGACATCAGCACTGCCTCCACCCTTTTGACACCAGCCCATTTCATTCTTACTCAAATGAATGTGGTCCCTCTCTCAGTTATCTCTTTTCAAGGCTGAACAGGCAATTTTTCTTTTTACATTTCTAAAATTACATTGCCATATTGTGTTTCTTTTTAAGACCTTCCCCCAGGCTGTCAGTTAGGAAGAATATAAAAAGTTATCAAGGTGTCTCTAAGACCAATGAGGTGCCAACAGGTAGGGGAATAATGGGAAAAATAAGAAAGGAGGACAGTCTCTCTGAGGATCAGTTTTAAGAGTCCAAGGAAGACAAAAATGAACCATAACCCTCCACTCCTTTAATTGGACAATAATTTTCCCATTTTATCCACAGTGAATTTTATGGGATTCTTTTTTATTTGAGTCAGAATCTTTCTGTTGCTTTCAATAGAAGTTTGACAGGGTTTTTGCATACATATAGTAGGAGAAATGTTTGTACATAAATTTATATTAAAAAAGACAGTGAAACAAATACTCCTGTGAATTTTGTTTCTGAAAAGCTTCCAAACTGTCTGCAGAAGTCACCTCAAAATCACTTTTTATTTTTGAAGCTCATGCACCTAGAGACCAGAAACAATAGACTGGGATTCTACTGATCCTTCACGTACAAACTGAATTACAACTCACAAAAACTCTGATACACCATCCAGTCTGTAAGCAATACATAGGCTAAAATATACTCAGATTAACAAGTCACAGAAGAATTTATACAGCGAATAAAATTAATAGAAATTAAAATGTGGTCGTTGATCAACCACAATTAGGAAACAGAGCTGTATTCAACAAATCAGCTGTTTGCAACTAATAGTTTTCCTAGGTCTCATGATAGATGTGGGTAAATGTTGACTTACTAATTATGACAACAGAACTGAAGAGAGAGATGAGAAATCAAAATTAACTAGTGCCTTTCCTGAAATAGTGTCAGAATCTGTTGATACAGGTCTGGAGCATTGCTGTGAATTGTCCCCAAGTTCACAGGCGGGGCTTTTTTCAATAAGTGGTTTGCAAAAGTGCAAAATTGTGACTTTCTGTCTTGATATAAGGAAAGAAAAAAGCATAATTTTTAATATTAAAATTTGACTGAGTTCTGGGCAACTGGAAAAGGGTTGCATGCTGCAAGCATATCAAGCAGTCTTTCTAGCTCCAGCATTTACTGCATTTTGGAGAGAAGAAATGTACCAGGCTCCTGTGAGTGGTGAGCTGGCCTTGCAAATCCTCCAACCTATCAAAGGAAAGGAAGCTTCCCACCAGGAGAGGCAGAAAACAGCCAAAATATTACCTGACAGATCTAGCCTTGCATCAGGCTGGGTTCAGACTCAGAAATTATCACAGGCACTATTAAGGTCCCCACCCTCAGCTTCTAGTTTCTTAGTTTTAAGGGGATTTCTACACATGCCAAGGAATGTTTCATCAATCTGCACCATGCTGGATCCACTGCGAGAATTTTGTGTAAGGAAATCTAGTTATTGTAAGTGCAAAATACAATTTGAACGTCCCCTCTGTTCCACGTGATTTTCTTCTTGTTGCTTCAGGAGGCTGGAAAGGATACTACAGTTTTCCTCATGTTAATTCTGGCAATATTTTATTTGAAAAACTTTGTTAAAAGAATCATTTAAAACTGAGTGAAATGATGGAAAATGCCTTGTGATGTTTCTGTGTCATATATGTCATATATGACTATTCTGAAAACAGACTTCCTATCGTGTCAAGATTGAAGATTTTGAGATATTTTCTTGTCTTGCATGAACTGCTATTCCAAGAACAAACCAATATGGATAAAGCTGAGAATTTTACGGTGATGGGTTTTTTAAAAGATTTATTTTGACTTCAGTTTTCATTAAACTTCAATAGCCCTAATTTACTGTCACTTCAATTAAGCAGGATGGTTTCTTATTTATTATGCTTTCTTCCCAAAAACATTTTGCATAACAATAATTCAATTAAGTTCTTGCTTTGTGAACCCTTCTGGTTTCAATGATTTCTAATTTTCTCATTTTTCAGAGCAGGGTGAAGTTTAACATTGCTTCTGAATATTGGTTTTGTATGTAGAAATTGGAGCTCCAGGTTACACATGGCAGACAGGACTACCACAATTTACATCACAGGAGACACGAGATCAGCCCTAGTTCATCCTTTCTGGTCCACACAGGATGCTTCCTAGAATTGCTGAAATTATCTGTTTCCTACAGTTTTCTTCAATCCTTGTCATCACTATCAGACATTCATTGAGACCCATCAATTGTTTCTCAGACAAATGTCATGCTAAATACCCCCCTTCCTCTCTTACTGAGCTGGTTTGCTTAGAACTCTACAACTAGCAACACCATTTGCAAAATCTGTTTCTCAGCAGTGGTGAGCTCAAGGTGAAGTAGCAAAGGGACTTCACAGAGCTCTAGATGGGAACAGCTTCACAGGAGTCCTGCCAAAAACACAGCACAGCACTGACCGTGGCCAGCAGCTCCCTGACCAGGGAGCACGGAGTATTAGTGGGCAAAGAGAACAAGTCTTATGAGAGCAGCTGAGGGAACTGGGGTTGTTTAGCCTGGAGAAAAGGAGGCTTAGAGAAGACTTTATTATTCTCTACAATAACCTGAGAGGAGGTTGTAGCAAGGTAGGTATCTGTCTCTTCTCCAGAGAAGTAACTGAGACAAGAAGAAATGGCCTCAAGTTGTGCTAGGGCAAGTTCAGATTGGATATTTGGAAAAAAAGAGCTGTCAAGTATTGGAACAGGCTGCCCAGGGAAGTGGCTGAGTCACCATCTCTGGAGGTGTTTGTTTATAAGAAGAGTAGCTGTAGCACTTAAAAACATGATATGGCGGAGTTGGCAGTGCTGGGTTAATGGTCGGACTCAACCTTAGAGGTCTTTCCCAGCCTGAAACATTCTATGATTCTATGATTTCAAGCCTTCTGTGCACTGTGTATTCCCCCTTCCCTTGCACACCACTTGAAGAGTTGGACATAGCTGTTGTTCAGGCATAACCCCATGAATGCCTAGACATCAGAAGGCACAACACCTCGCCTCTGGATGTTGTGCTATTGACAGTCACAGGAATGACTGGGAGGGTAAGCACTGCTAAACTCAAACACATCAGGAGCTGGGAAGAGCTGATTACAACTGCCTGCACCAGGTCCCGGCGGTAACAGAACTGATGCATTCAGGCAAGGTGATACAGGTCACTGTTGCTGGGGTAGCCAGGGAAAGATAAGAAAGTGAGGAGAGAAGAGCATCTCTGCCTTGCTGCCCAGGCCCGTCGGGCAGATAAACCACACGCATGCATACAGCCAAGAGAGCCTGGCTGGCCCCAGTGGAGGTGGTCCCCTGACATCCCCGAGGCAGCCTGGGCCATGGCAAAGGATCTAACCATCGAGGAAGCAGCTGGCCTTAGCAGGCAAAAAAAAACAAAACAAAACAAAACAGAACAGAGCCAGAGGCAACAGCAGTGGGAAAGGCAGGGGGGAACTGGTCTAAGAGCTGTTTATTCAGAGACACTACCACTGCGCCTCTTACAACCACCACAAATACAATCCATTTTTGTAGGTGTATGCATTTTATAGTAAAAAGTTATGGAGCTTTAATGTTTCCTTAAGTGTTCTCATCTATAAATATTAGTAGGCAAACTTTATCTTGTATAAACACAATTTCATAACAATAGAGTGTGACCCAGCTTTGCAAAGCCCTACTCATCTATTTGCATAGGGTGAGTAATTTCTTATGAGAGACAACAGTATTCAGGCTTTCTTTCTCAACATTTACAGGGAAACGGGAAGATTTGGGGCTTGATGTGGTGAATGTTCAAGATTTCAGGAAACTCACTGCATTTCAATATTCTAATGATCTCCTGAAGGTTACTTTGTTATAACTTTTGGGTTTTTTGTTTATTCATTTGGGGTTTACATCATTATGTAGCCTGGTATGATATAATTTTCTTTGCATCAAATATCAAACTAGAGTATGTACAAAGAAAGTAATGGTAACTGTTTCTGCTATTTAGTGCTTTAACCAAATTCTGTTATATCCTGTGCAAGGATTTTAATCACTGCACTATTAGATGAAAGGACAGTAAAGGTAATTCCCCCTTTTCTCCCTTTCTCTCTAATCTTCATCATAGGTGTCAGCAGCAGCAAGCTTGGAAACTGAGAAAAGCTTTTATTTGTGGATCTCAGAAAAGATTAGATTAATATAGAAGCTGAACATTGCCAAGGTTGTTAAAGGTGTTCAGAGAACATGAACTCTAGAAATCATGTACATGAAATCTAGAAATGAGGTGGATCCTTACCACCTCCAGACATATTCAGGAATATTAGGGTCACAAGTCCAAACTTGGGCACCTGCAGGCAGACTAAGAGCAGTATTAGGTACCTGACCTTTTTTTTTTGCACCTAACCCCAAAATACATTTTAAAGGGTACAGGATACAACTCCACAGCTTTGACCATGACCCTGATTTAATAACTTCTTGCACACTGGAAAACATTTGTTCTTAGGCCAAAATTCATCATCTCTGCAATTATGGTGGTACCACTGCCATGCTTTGAACTGATATGCTAGAATTAAGTGTCCACATCAGAGGAAAAAAAAAGTTTTAACTGGTTTTGCTGCCAAAGCTGATTTGTTGTTTAACTGAATCCTTGGTCCCTTCAACTGTTAAGTTGCTTGTGAAAAAAAAAAATTATTAATTGTCCCTGAACTGATGTGGTGAGTGTGCCAACAGCCTTTTCAGCAGCCTCACCATCCTGCTGTCTCTAGGCTCAGATCAGCAAGGCAGTCAAGCACATGCTTTCCTTCAGGTGTGTACTTAGTCCCCTTAACTTGCTGCTTTCACAGCAGGTTAGAAAAGCGAAGCACATACTTAAAGGTAGGCATACACTTACTTTTCCCCTTTCTTATTACAACACTCAGAACCAGTGAAGAACCCTAACAGTAGCCAGATTCCTGTTTCTACTAATTCTGAAAACAAGCACAAATGTTTACTTAAAATATTAATATGCTTACCATATCTTATCTTTGACATAATTGCTTTAATTAAAGGAATTTATAAAAACTCATGTTACGCCTACGTGCCCTAGCAGTAATGTGTGAGAATAATGGAATTTAGAGTGGCTTATTTATAAATCTTAAAATATCTACTTGGATTGAAACAGGTAAAATTGTAAATTGGGTAGAAATACATGTGAATATTGGGATTTATAATTTAGTCTTGGATGAGTTGTGTTTATACATTATAGGTTTACACTATCTGATTAGATTTGAACTTTTTTTTCATGTTTATAATTTATAAAGTAGAAAAATAAATATAAAGCATGAAATTTTACTGCTTCTGATAAAAGTTTTTAAGATTTTATTGATCTTTGATGTGGACAACAATTACAAAGCAAAATTACCAATATCTTTAATACTCTATGCACACCAATATTAATATTATATACTTCATATACATGTATAACTGACCCCAGTCTACTTCCCTGTCCATACACACGTCACACATGTCTTTCTCCAATGTATTTCCTTCTCTGCTCCCTGGAAAACTTCCTTCAATCTGTCTCCAGTGCCTTGCAGTCGGGTGACGTTCTTCATTGATCTCTTCATAGTCGTGTCTGCCCTCCTTAACCCATGAACAAGTTCAGATATCATTCTCCTAATTTTTTCTGTAAATCTGATTTTCCTTTGGCTTCTCTGTCTCCTTCTACCTGTCCTTGCACCTCTGTAATTTTTTTATTGGTATGTCCTAGTGTTTTGCAGTCACCACTGATGATGTTAACCAACACCACCTCACTGGTTTACTTTTACTTCCTGCCAGCATCCCTCAGTCATCTCCTGTTAAGTATATTGCAAACACATGGAAAGAACCATCTTTGTCTGCCACATTAATACAGCACTCAGTACTGGTCTGAATTTTAAGAAGGACATGTTAATGTCTGGCTCCTGTGACACAGGAACTACCTGAAGCTAAGGGTATATTTTACTTGCTAATTAGTTTAAACAATTGTTAAAGGAATGGCAATGTATTGTTTACACGTATTTGTTTCATGTCTTCTTTATGACACTGCCCTATCTAATGTGATTATGCAGCAAAATAAACAATGTCAAATCATGACTTCTTTGTAGGGAAGTCTAGTCTTTTAGACTACAAGTCTGGCATACTAGCCAAAAGCATACATAATTTAAAAGGCACTTTGAATACTGCCAGAAAAATTGTGTGAAATATTGGTGAGCTTGAAGGGAAGAAACTACACAGAGGCTGAGTTGCATAAGAAAATCTTTTTCCCAACTACAATACTATTAGAAAATAAATTACTTTTTTTGGTGTGATGTGGTAGAGCTCACAGACTAGAAGAGACTCCATGTCAAGAATGTATTTGTTTGTGTCCCCACCTGTTTGGAAAAGCACACAGTTGATCAGTGCAAGTACAATTATGTACTCTGAGTAGGAATGCTAAGATGTTCAAGGCTAGTCAAGCTCACTGTACAGGTCATCTTTTTTTGATACAGATGTTCTCACCCAACCACCTTCACCTTCACTCCTTAGCAGTGTGCTCAGCCAGATGAAGAACTACTAAACCAACAAGACCTGCGTAAGACACAAAGAGGAATGAAACTTTGCTTCAAACTTGAGTCAGCCTAGACATAATAACTGCACACAGAAATTTAATTAGACAATTAGAGATTTTGAGTTTTGAGGACATTTTGCTGTTGCTTATCTCTGCCCTTGCCTGAGAGTTCTGAACTGGGGTTCAAAAGGTCATTAATTCTAATATCAATGGCAAAGCAGGAGAAAGACACACATCATGGCATGAAACAAAAATGTGAAAAGCAAGACTGATTTAATGTTTAAATCCAATCTCCTTTCTATTATGTTAGGGAATTTGAGATGTGCTTTTTTAATCTTATCTTCTAGGATTTTTTTTCCACAGGAAAACTTCCCCATAAATTCACAAAACGGTCTGGCACTTGGTATGGTTTTACACCCTGAGAATTTATTATTCATGAAATAGGTCTTTTGAAGTACATTTTCTAAGTACTGGTGTTTTATCTTTAAGCAGTGAACATGAGCAGAGGCTTAAAGGCCCACTGACAATCACTCAGGAATAGCTCAACTGCTCATGTCTAGGCGAGGTCTTCCCCACACAGGGAACCTTTTGTAAATATTAGTTACTAGAATCACAACACTAATAAATGTAGTTAATAATTATCACAATGTGCCAAAACTGCACAGTTTGCTCCCTGATTACAATATTAAATTGCTATTGAGCTGTGGTATTTGCTTCAGGCAATACTACTGAGAAGCCTCCAAAGACTTTGGTTGGCCTCCCTGCACAAGCCTGGGAAATGCATGCCTGCACAGAAGGCAGAGGCAGTGCTGGGGTTTGCCAGAAAACAAACAAACCTCAGACAATAGAAGGAAAGTTTTATCAGAGCTGAAGTGTCCTTTCACTTGGGAACTGTCATCTCATGAAAGTAAAATTCACACACACACTTGATTAGGGCTTCTGTGGCAGACCATTACCAAAAGCGAGGTGATTCAAGCTGTGTGGAGCATCCTGCACAGCCAGCTCAGAAAGCTTTGTTTTAGTTGCTTTTGATGACATCTAAAAAGCTGCTAATCCACTTCAGAAATATCCAGAGGTTCTGCCTGACATGTTTGTGTTCATCTGTCAGTGGGTGTTTTCTGCTGATATTTTTGTCAGCTGTCCTGCAGATGAAGTAGTTTGGGATGGCCAATGGGAAACACCATTGCTAGTACCATTGTTCATCTTGGTCATGCATTCAAAATCATGATGGGTCTAAAACACAAACCCTGATCTTCAACTTCTGGTCTTGATTCTCTATCTTTCTAAATCCATGAACCAAACTGCCCAATTTACAGAGTCTTCATTTGAATATAAAATTCAAAAATGGTTCAATCTATCTCTTTAAATATAGTGCATTTGGGCTGGTGTCAACATTCAGACAAGCTTAGGAGAAGGGCTAAAAGCTACAGTGATGTCTGAGCCCAGATCAGGTCATAGATTACAGTTTCTGCTTGAGAACAAGAGTTGGAAAATGCCTCTGCACTGTCATCTGACTAGGGCTCAGTAATCTGCTGTGCAAATGTAGTCCTTATTTGGCAGGAGGAGAAAGTGTGACAAATCTATCAGGAGCAAAGTTTCAGACTCAGGATTTCAGACTCAGGATTCTTTGCCTGTGATCGAAGATGACTTCTCTGTAATTTTTCTAAAGTGAATGCATTCAGCATTTAGTGAAGTTCTGAAGATAGTGTATCCACAAAAGGATTGTAGCTTATTAGGGCGTCAGTAGGGGTAGCCCAGGAATGTGATTTGCAGGTACAGATTCCAATCCTTGCACTTAGAAAAGGCTGTTGAAAGAGAAAATGCAGGCTTTTGACTCCTTCTATAAAGCAAAGCCAGGTGTCTGCACTTGGAAAGTGCAGGTGCAAGTTTATGTACTTGAGTTTATCAGGCCCAAGTTGAAATCATATCCCTTATGAGATCATAGGCTATTGTCCAGCTTCTGCATTATTTAGGCGTGCTATTCATGTAGGTTCTGGGACTTAGTCTTGAAATCACTGTGTTGGGTTTTCTAACTCATTTTTTGATGATTTTTATGGTTTCTTTTACTAAGCTGTGTAAGTTACATGGGGCAAGACTTCCATGCTTCTTCAGAAAACATATGTGAAATTGAAATAATAGTAATATTATAACCCCTAAATGGAGAAACAAAGAAAAAGGGACACATGTTTGCTGGCTGCTTGCCTGAAACTGAGCATAGGTACCTGAGCTGAATTCAGTATTTCATTTGAGCGTTTGGAACTTACCTCTGGTGTTTCCTCTGAGAAGATCCTAGCATTACTTGTCCTTTTTATTTATGTACTTGCTGAATTGCAGAATGTATGTTTCAGGTCTCAGCTGTCAGCCTTATACCATGGGCCTCTTGTCCAGAATGAAGTGTCATTCTTAAATTAAATCACACAGGAGTTAAAAAGAAAAGGAAAATTTTGTCTCTAGACTGTTTTCAGGGTTCTTCTGAAGCCCAAACATAAAACCAAATTGAAAGAAACTGTTGTGCCATTAAATCTATCCTGCTACGAGCTTCTGCTTGTTCCCTAGTACCTATTTTATGGGACATTATACTACCCTATTTTAAATGATCCCAGCAAAAATTGTATCTGTGTTCTCTTGGTTCACACACCAAACTCAGAATAAGGTAGATACTGTCTTTTTCTTCTGATTCTCTCCTACCAGGAACAGCTGAGATACTTTATAGCCTGTCAACAACCCCTCTTCAAGAATAACCTGAGAAAGCAGGTAGGCTATTACACAAATAACAAGGGTCTGCTCTCTTTCTTCCAGTTTCTTCTTCTACGACAGCTAACACAGAAAAAGATCAAGGATTGTCATAAAAAAACAAAAAGCAGAGAACTACCTGGTGTTATCTGTTACATTGGCAAGTACGATTAATTATTTATGCAGTACCATGGGTAAAGCAACAGACAGGTCAGGTTCCTGAATCTGCTGTCTGTGGGTGTTTTGCTGATGTATGTCAGCTTCATTCTTGGTCAAATATTATGGCCCCATCCTGCTGCCGACTGTATCTATCTTTTATTTGTGAATTTTCACCAAAGAAGAGGCATAGAGCTGGCAGGAAAACAGCTTCTCAAACAGCATATATATATTTTGTTGATTCCAGATTTTACAGTAATTTTAATCTGATCTTTCGGCCTTGATCCTGGACAAAAATTATATAGATTTGAAACTGTAACAGCTGGAATAACTGTATTTAGTATGTATAATTTCCAAGGCAAAACTAGAAATCTGACTAAAATTAAGAGAAAGAGACAAGCTGTGGTTGTTAGTATTTTGAAGTTTATATAAAAGTTGTTGATGTGGTTTCTCTTCCTAGCTTTTCTTTTTCTCATCCTTTCTAATATACCTCCCTCTTCCACTGACTTCTCACCAAATTTGGAGAATATCTCATATGTACCCTTAGAACTCTCATTCTGTATTTCATAATCACCCCTTACCACTACAAGCATGGACTCAAATGGGCTGTCACTTCCCTATCTGCTCCTCCCAGCAAAGACCTGCCATCAGTGCTGACAAGCTGCTGCAGCCTCTCTGGTTACATGGAACATCTCACTGACAAAATATCCCATTAGCCAGTATTAGTCTGGAGAGTGTGTCTCTTCCCAAAAGCCCGATGTCGTCATCACAAGTTACAATGTGAAAGCCCTACCATCAGGGCATCAGTCAAAATTTATTCTCAGGCCAGCCTCACATGTTAACTTATCACCAAACTAAACTCTATGCTGAAAGGCTGGAGCTTATATTCACAGAGGGTGAAAATTGGTTCCACTGGGAAAGCTTCAAAGTCATTTCAGCCATTAAACTGTGGCTGGATGTATCATAAGTACAGGAGAGGTCGAGGCACTGCCTGTGAACCAGGGGACTTGGTGAAGAAGTTCCTGCTGAAATGAGCAGCTCAATTTTGTATTCTGTTTCAGTCCGACTCTGCAGCAGGAGCAAGTCACGTTTGTACATGAGACTCATTATGCTTCCCCTGTTTAACATACCAATTACTTTCTGTATTTACCATGTTTAGAGTGACTTCATGTCAAAAATTAATAATGCTAAAATAAAGAGCTGTGCTGATGTATGCTAAAGGGGAAGCGTGGCAAACTAATAGAATGTGTAATGGAAACAGAAGATGGATTTGCAGCTGTGGAGATCACAATGAATTTCACAGTGTGCCATGGGGGGTCCCACAGAGGCTCCTGTGCTCTTTAAGGCACACTTCAGACTGTGATAAGTGCATAGCTTGAGAGGTCGCAGCGCCCAAGTAATTTCACCCTGTAAGCAATGCAAATATGTAGTGGTGCCAGCCAGTCCCTGTAAGAGCCTCACTCCTCCAAATTTCCTGGCTGTCTCTCCACATTGGACAGAAGTGTATGGGGAACAAGTAATTAAGTTTGGGGGACAAGAGGTTTTTGCCTTTTTTAACTGACCTTTGTACAAGCTTGGGCAACTGAAGAAACCCTGATTCATCCCTGCTGGTCCTGGGCAAATTGTATTAGCAGTCGATCTTTGATCTTCAAAACTCAGGAGTCCACTAAGGATTTTACCCAGATTCCCCAGAGAACCTGACAACTCTGTTATATTGACTCTTCCTTACAAATTTTTAATTCAGCATTTCTGTGGTACTGGGGCTTGAGATCCTGTCAGAGTCTCTAGTAGACATGGACAAGCGTTCATGCACTGGGGAATGTTTCCTTCCTCATGTTGGTCAACATTGCCCACAGAGTGGCCAACCTCCTAATGGGAAATAACAGTAAGAGGACTATTGGTTAGTGGGATTTGAACAGTTTTCATTAATGAAAATCATAAGAGCAGTGACAATATTTGTAATCATAACAGATGGGAAGTTTATATTTTCATTAAAAGAGAGCCTCTGCTTATGAAGACCTCAACAAGCAACCAGTATGCATGGCATACTCTGTTATTTGTTACCTCCAGTTTCAGTGGGGCACCTGCTCTAGGCTGGTAAGGCAAAGATGCAGGCTACTGAATTACTTTGCTCACAAACTGTGATTCCTTTCTGAGGAACAGTATGAGGGAGAAAGGGGAGAAATTCTGACTCTGCCTACTAGCTTCAGCAGTAATGGTTAGTGTTTTAATACTTTCTTGTTTTTCTGGCTTTGGAAAGCTAATCCATACCTAAGCAAACAAGTTGTTTTTACAATAAAAACACACTCAGTGCTGAGAGCTTGCCTCATTTGCCCTTTTGAAAAGACAACCTCCACTAAGAAATCTGTATTTGATAGTCCATTCAGTAAAGTTTTAAGAGATGCTTCATGTACATAAACTTTCTCAGGGCCAAATCCCAAGCTCTTTGCTCAATTCTTTCCCATTTGAATTCCCATGTGCCTTAGCAGAAGTTTGTTTTTTGTGGATTTCTGCTATTTAACAGTCACTTTTTGTCCACTGCAAACTCAGTCACATTCAGAAGGCCAAACAAAGTTCTTTCTTTACAATGCATCACCTACATGTCATGAAATCTCTGCTAGCAAAGATAGTCAAGCATTATTATTATGTAAACATTACTGGTCTCTTACACAAGAAGAAATTTCACTCCTGCTGACACTGAATGGGAAAAGGAGATATCCAGGAACACTTGTTAACAATCAGTGTGTTTACTGACTGGCCAATTAATAGATAAGGAGTTAAGAGTTTTATTAATGATACGGTAGAGAGAAACCAGCTCACTTGTCCTGAAGAGGTTTGGTTTAGCAGGGCTAAAAACAATAAACTTTTTAGTTCTGAACACAGGCATCAATGGTCCACAATACACAAGAGCAGATCTGCTGAGTAAGAAGGTACCATTTTTATAATATTGCTTTCAGAAAAAGACATCAATCTTTACTGCTAAACAAGCTCACTGTTTTTCATACAACAGAAAGATCAAAAATACATGATAGGAAATATAAATCACTGTTTCATCCTGCTTGGACTGAATGTAGGGCTGCTTGCCTCCTACTGACTGTGTGAAAGATAATACAAGTGCAGGAAATCCTCGGATTTCAATACCCTCCAGAAGACCTTCTTTTCATGGTGTGGTGAATGATGGGGTATGGCTACTAGCAAAGAGAGGCTGGAGTTGTCATTACTGCAGGTAGGAAGCACAAAAATGATCACCAACTTCACGGCCAGATGTTATACCCAGCCATGGAAGGCACTTTGCAATCTTTTGTCTTCTGAACTCCGGAAATTAAGAGTAATAAACACAGCAGCTTGAATATCTGCTTGTTTTTGCAATTAAAGCACTCTTATTTTTCTGCACCTGAGACAGAAGGGGACCCAGCAGTGCCAGGACCTGCTGTGTAGGTGTAGGGAGTGGCCAGTTTGTGGTGGTGTGTTTCTGCTGGGTGACAACACGGGGCCATTGGATGCTTGCACTGAGGTCTCTGCTTGCTCTGTAACACAGTCCCTGAGAGCAGTCACTCCAGGGTTTGTCTCAAATGGACTAACTAGTGTCAGTCAGCAATTTCTTGATGCTACAGACCAAATGTCTAAACAAACTTTCCAGTGAGAGGCCTTCAAGGAGGATTTTCCTGGTGTCATGGTGAAAATCAGTCCATTAATTTAGGAGCATTCATTTAGGCTAGAAGATAGCATTCTTGAGCTATTTTAATCAGAGTAAAGACTTTTCCCTCATCCAAAGTGAATGTTTTTATTTCATTATCATCTAAATCAGATCCCAGTTTAGAAAACAACACATATTTTCACAGTACTGCAAAAGCCATTTCTCTGCATGCCCTGAGTTTTAACTCTCTAAGACATGCACTAAAAGCTATCTATATCATAAATTATGCTACAAAACCTAGCTACTTGCTGTAATTACAGGATTCAGTTAATAGCAGTAATTTGTAACTGCTCAAAGTTATGAATAACTCAATAATTTTAGAGTAGTTCATTGCCTGGACCTGGAGGAACCTCCTTCTTTGAATCCTAATAGGTATTTTTGAAGTAATCTCATCTCTTGCCAGCAATTTAGCAAAAATGTTAGGTGGAAGGATGGGGAGTTCAGAGATTCATGTGAGAATAGCAAAGATGCAACTGTGCTGGGATTCCAGAAAAAAAACAGAAATCTCACGCCGAAAGTCTGGTAAATGACATAGAGATAAATAACATTTTACTGATCAAAAACACACTATAATTTGTATGGGTCACATTAGGAATATACAACTGATTTCATGCAAGTGAAAGTAATCAAGGAGTCTGAATCTGAAATCTGTCTCCAGCAAATAATGTGCACCTTCCTATGTGATAATTGTACAACTTGAGGCCATCTAGAAAATGCAAACAGAATAATTAATATCTCCCTCATAACATAAAATGGTGGGATGGACTAATGTTGTTTGATCTCCTTGAGTCCTCTCCTTGTAATAAGCTCTTATTTTGTATTGCATTATGCATAGTATATTCACTCACTGTTGCACTGTTTTGTACCAAGACAATGAAAATACAGGCCCTCTTTTACATGAGCCCACACCACAGATTGCCAGAAGTAGCTTACATCTAACCTGAGGCCAATAGCTGCTGGGAAGTAATTAGTTGTAGTGCTGCTATAATCCCTTAGTAAATGTAAGCGCAACTCCTATTTGTGCTGAAGGTGAAATGTTTGTGGTAACAAATGCCCTTTTCTCTGAATAAAAATGTATTTACTTTTAATCAATTAGGGACTCATTATCAACATTGTCTCCCTAAACCTTGGTCTTCTGTGTATGATTTTAGTGTTGGGGGAGAGAGTCTGCAAGGTTATTAAGAGAATGTTGCAAAATAGCTCTAATGACCTGAATCAGCTAGGGATAGGCAGTCAGAAATTACAAGGTAGTCCTATTATCTTCTGGTACCTCCAGGCTCTCATCAGGCCCTGCCAGTCCTCAGCAGGAGAGGAGGAGGACATTATTGCTGCTCCTATTGTAGCAGTGGGCATGTTCACATGTTGCATGGCGTGCACATGAGCACATTGTGTGAAAAGCAGCCCCCAAAAAAGGGAGAGGTACTCTGGGGCTATGCTGCTGAGCACTGTGACCTGTGGACTTTGGAAGGTGACGTGGGGAAATGGCTGCCCTAATTTAGGGCTGAGGAGCTGGGGGATGGATGGGGGAGGTCTGTGGGAGCTGAGGAGAGCCTGAACTGTGCAGTTCAGGGTCCCAGGCTGGCCGTGGGGCTGCCCAAGGCTGCTGGGCTCCAGTCTCTGCAGTGCTGAGTCTGTAACACATCACAGCCACGCAAGGGAATGGGGAGTCTGGCTTCTCCCCCAAGGCATCCGAGTGCCCCTCTCCCCAAGAGTGCTGCCAAACCAAGGCATGCAGCTGAGTAAAGGTGTCCTGGCCACAAGCAGCCCTTGAAGACCCTCTAGATGGCTGCAGCTCTTTCCCCTCCACCTGCCTCTGCAGAGATATAGCATCCAGAGCAGGGCTGGAAGTCTGAGTAATATAGTTTTGCTGCTTTTAAAATCTGAGAAGGGAACTCTGGGAATTGGTTGCCATGAACTAAGGCAGTTGCTTTAGTTATTTTCAGTTTCCCCAATATACTTTTCTTGGCCAGCCCTGGAAATAAAAGTTACAAATCTATTACAGTATGAAACTTCTCAGCAGCGGCCCTGCTATGTGTTAAGGCAAAGGGTCTTTCCAGCATGCTTTCCCAGGATGTGCACAGGAACAGAGGAGAATCCTGTGCTAAAAGCACATGAATGGTGCTCCACCTGGCTCACTTTCTGGGTCTTCATGTTTTGCCCCAGAAAAGCACCCACATATAATGGGCATCTCACCAGGGGTTGGGAGAGTATTGCAAGAAGTGAGAAGAAAGTTGTTGTAGCAACTCACCCCAAAAAAATATAGATGGATTTTCTGAGTTTGTGGTTTCTTCAGCTGATGCGTTAGGTTTTAGCTTTTATATTTTTTAGATCCTGTGCTGTTTTAGTTAGTATCTTTAGGTTTCATATGCTACTGAGTTCTCTTCACAGAGTAGATAGACAAAACAATTCCTTCTCTATCTTGATACCAAGGACAACTTTCATGCCCGAGAACAAAAGCAGCAGTGAAGTGAGAAGAAAAAACCAGGAAGATGGAGCTTCATAACTTGAAACTATGGTTGGACAATTGATTCTAATATGCTAATGGATCAGAATTATAAAAGTGTGGGACCTCGTGATCGAGCATCCATTTTTTGTGACCATTTTGAGGTGCATCTTGGGTGCGGTCCGGGTGGACTCTTGTGTGGCCCAGGTGTATCCATTGAGGCCTTTTAATAAATATCTACTTTATGCTTTGCTCTGTCTAGTCTCTGTTCCAGGTCAGCCTCTAGAAGGCAACACAGCCAGCTGTCCTATGATAGCCTGTTCTCCTGTGTGGTTAGCTATTTTTCCCTCCCTGTTTTTTGGTGTCCTGCTCACAGCAAGGAGGGATGTGAGTGATATTGCTGGATGTAGGAAAACAGCACTGACTTCAGGTATGGCTGCACTACTTGATATTGCTTTGGAAATTTGTTTCTAATTTTTTCATTAGTTGAGATTTCAACATTGATTGTGAAATATTATGAGCAATGAGAATGGGGAAATCTTATTAGGAAGCTCACTTTAGAGAGGGGAAACTCAGAATCTGTGTCTTTCCCTGTGGAGGTAATCTGTTATCCCTCAGTATACAGACAAGTCTTCCATAGACAAATGAAATGGCAGTGCATGGCATGTGTGTGCTATGAAAGGAGCACAGAGCTATGGTAGAATGTACATGTGTTGCAGAGGGAAATTTCGATTCTGGAGACGTGTGGTTAGCTTTTGATACAAAACTCCACCATGACAAACCATGATCTGAACTTATTATTACCTGCTTCTAGGATCACCTTCTATAACATCAGCAATGTTGAATCAAGGCAGCATATTTGACTTACAAGAACAGCTTTAGCAAAGGGTAAATTGTGATAAAAATTGTCTCCTTCCTTGTTTCTTTGTACAGTGCAGATCAAGTGATACACTCTCAGCAGTAATGCAGCCTGATCATTACTGAGCACTCTCCCTGGCATGCCTATGAGCAAACTTTCTATTGTTTCAATTAGATGATCTTGGGCATTCAGGGAATTTAATACTGATGGAGCTCAGCTCCTAAAATCCTAGAAATTAGAGCCTGAGAGAACCTAGGGAATCATCTTGTCCATCCCCTGACAATGCAGATTATTTTCTACTGTATTTTTACTGTGGGTTTTTTCCAGTCTATTTTTAATGATTCTAGCAACAGGGTTTCCATCACTTTTCCTGGGGGACTATTCCACATTCTAATAGATCTCACTGTTAGGAAAATTTTCCTGATATTCAGTCTAAATTTTCCTTTGCTCAATTTCATCCCATTACTCCTAGATATGCCCAGTAGAGGCGGGTGAAAACTGAAAGTGAGTAGGCAAACCTGACACATTATGTGTGCTCAGAGCCAATTTACAGCAGCGGGTAAAGTGATAGAGTCAATTTGCAGCATTCTGTAAGTGACAGAGAGGGTCTTAGGGCATGCACTCTCTGAAAATGGTTCTGAATCTTGATGAAAACCCCAAAGTGTGGAAAAATATCCAGAAGCTGTAATGACTTTATATTTTTTGCAGCACTCAGGTTGAACACAACAAGAGTCCTCTATGAAGAGATAACAGGTAGGGCACCTTGTTTATGCTATGGCATAAGTCTTAAATTTATACAGGCATTTGAATAGTATACATTCCTTTGCACCAAACACTGCAAATTGTCCTTTACTTGTACATGCTAGGCAGAATTAAAAACCATCTCAGAATACTTGAGCTATTACCCACTACATAATGAAACTCAGACCTGAAAATTACATTTATATTGTAAAGGTTCTTGTGTAAGTAACTTTATGTCTGCATAATTTTCTGATACCCTGCTAATAAACTATCTAACAAAAGATATTTGCTAAATTCCCTCTGTGTACATGCACATTGCTCTTTTTTTCTAGTTTCCCTTTTTTTCCCTTTTCATCCTTTCATGCACTATTATGGGCCTTACCTTTGTTTTTCTTCCTCACTGCTATTTAATTTCCAAAGGGGCAGCCAATCCTGCAAACACTTTGCAGTGAGTCCAACTACTACTCCAGATGCCACTTTTTTATCATTTGTATTTAATCATATAAACCACCTGATCTTCACCATGAATAATCATTCACAGTTTTTTAGTAATTTCTTAGTTGGAATTCAAGATACGTGTTTTGAGCAAAAAAAATAAAAACCAAACAAATCTCTGCATCATTGTAGATCTGTTAAATTAAGATTGTCTCTCCTTGTAGCAAACTTCTATAGCTGAGGCCATCAGATACATTCAAATTGGAATTATGTCAGTGTCTGGGCCAGTGATCCTCTCCTGTAGGGAAATTGTGCTCCAAGAATCTTGCTGTAAGAATTCACTTCTCACCACAGTCCTATAAAGTCCTCCACATGCCTTACCCATATTGCCCTTTTGATTGTCCTCTCCCAAGGGTGAGGAAGTTAAGAGCATTTATAATAAGCAGTTGCTCTTTATCAGAAGTTGTCCTGGTACAGAACAGGCATTAATCCTTAAGTGTATTTAAAAATCAGAAGAAAATGTTGTATCAACTCCGCCTATCTCCGTTGTTTGTTAGGGGAACATTCACAATCTCATCTTTGCACTCTTTTCGTCGTGCTTCCCTCATTGATCCCATATTTCTCTGACTCTGCTGCTCATGGTGCTCCCTGTGACCCCTTCTTCCCCTCTGCTCTCTGCCTTCTTTCATGCCACTTGAGCTAGCTTTTCCCATCTCCTTCCTCCAGGTCTTGCCTTAAAACCCATGGGAGTGCTACCCTGAGATTCTCACCACTTGTGTTCCCAAGCCCTTTTCCTCTCAGCATTGATTGTAATTTGTTTTGATCTGTTAACTCATAAGCCCTTTTGGCCAACAATCTTGACTCCTCGATTCTTTCAACAGTTGTCAGATATTTTGCCAGCTAGCTGATGAAAGGCTCTGTCTATGCGGTGATAAGTACTAAGCCTAAATTTCAATGCTGTCCTTCATTTAAGATACCTGTAAAAGAAGGTTAGTGCAGGTCTCCAACAGAATACAGGACATATAAAATTTAGGAGTGTTAGAGATAGGGAGGATATGCTGAGATGGAGCTGTGCAGAAGAGGCAGTGTACAAAGAGAAAGAAGATGAAGCCATCTGAACAGATCTAATGCACAATTTCTCAGCATTGCTGTGCCTGTCTTAGGGAACAATCCTCTCTCCTGGCTGCTATTGCATGTGGGAGCCCAAAATAAGCTCACATTTGGGGCCGATCTTATAAGAATCATGAAAAGCAGAAAGTATTTCTCCGCTAACCCCACCACACAGTTGTCTACTCTACACTATTTAGACCTTTTTGTTTGTCACTGGATTCAGAACATTACACTTTTGTCCTGTCTGTGACTCTTTGGCTAAGGACACTTTGTCTGTGACTGGAGGAAGTGTCTCCTTAAGGTGTTTCTGCCTTTGGTGTGCAGATCTGTGACATTCCCATAGGCCCCAAGGGAAGGATAATAGTGGTATTTTTTTTTTGGCCAGGATTCTGGCAGAAAGGGCTGTGGGCAAGAAATCTGTGCTTGATTAACGCTTCCCCTAAAAACCCAGAACTTTATGCATTCTTATAAATTATCAGAATTGTATCTGAAGTATCTCCCTCATCAATTTCTCATTCTAATTGAAATAACCTGGTCAGGTCACAAAATAAAAGCCTGATGTCAACACTGGGACACCATTCAAACAGAGAAATTATGATCTCCTATTCTTCTTGAACCAATAACAAATCTGCTCTCAGAAAACAAAACTAGCCAAAAAGAATTAAAGCAAGACCAGAAGGTGCTAAAACAAGAGTTGGAAACTTTACAAGAGGCATTACAGCAGAATCTGGAGGTTTCCCAAAAATGGCTGAAGTGATTTGCAGGCAAAGGTGAACTTTCTGTTGGAGTAATGACTATAAAATGTTGTGACAAACTGAGAAGGCCAGTCTGAATTGATAAGGACACAAAGGTAAAAGGAAACAACACTGCCATAGCTGCTTCTAGACAGGGAATCACCAGCTGGGAACGCACTAGCAGGGATGAAGAGGAACAAGAACTCACTGGCCAAAGTTCAGCTCCAGGAAGAAATGTCTAGTCACAGACCCATCATGGTGTCCAGCCATCTGGATGTTCAGTTGGGCCAGTCAGAGAGCTTAAGCAAAACCATTTACTGCCCTTCATCTGCTTGGTTGACAAAGTCAAAGGGTCCCATCAGAGAGGCTGGACTTTCTGAGGTCAAATAATGCAAATACCTATTATCTTTTAGGAAAAAAACTCTGTTTGAGACTTGCTTTACTAAGTATAGCATTAGGGACTGAATGAAAGCTGATGAATACAAAGAGTTCTAGCAGCAAGTCTGAATAATCACTCTCTCTGCCCAGAAAGTGACACAGCTCTGATTTCCCAAAAACAGGCTTCAGGCAAACCTTTGCTTCTTGATTAAACCTGTTCCCAGATCTGACCTGATCCAGGCCCAACTAAAAGTCAGGAAAAAAAAAAAGGGAAAGAGAAAATCCTACAGAAACTGCAAGAGAATCTGCAGAAGCTTGAGTTCCTGGCATGTGCAGAAAACAGTGAGGGTTTTCAAGGATAAACTGGAGAGGGATCGATCCAAAGTTGCTCAGCTGGACTTAGGCTTTTACACTAAGGTCAGGGAACAGCAGCCAAAGACACTCCAAGGGATTTCTGAAGTTTACCATGCAAATTGAGATTCTCCTCTTGCACTCATAGACCAGAGGAAGAAGCAGTTTCCGGTGACAGAGATGAAAGACGGTCACTACAAGTTTTTTAAGTGCAGTTCTGTAACAGGGAAAGAGAATACAAATGTGTCTCATTATGTTATTGAAAAATAATAAAACAAAAAATTTGGCCCAGTAAAATGAAACTGAGAATAATATGAAGTTCATTGGAAAAGTGGGCCTGTGAAATGAAATATGGCCAGAATCTGGAGGTTGTTCTATTCCATCTCGC
Source organism: Thryothorus ludovicianus (assembly GCA_013397245.1). NCBI lineage: Eukaryota > Metazoa > Chordata > Aves > Passeriformes > Certhiidae > Thryothorus > Thryothorus ludovicianus. The sequence continues at coordinate 489,721 of VZTB01017138.1, read as the reverse complement.
ATCATTGCCAGAGGTGGGCAAAGGCACAATCTTCCAGTCAACGATGGCATGGTTGGGTGGTCAGGTATTGTCAGGGTTTCCCTCGTAGTACAGTGGTGAACAATCATGTGTAAATGTTTTGCCTTTTCGACCCTGCTATAATATTGTTGCTGTCACTGCATTTCCTTATCTCCTCACTGTTTCCAGTAAATTGTTCTTCTCTCAACCCATGATCGTTTCCATTTGTGCTGCCAGTTCTCCTCTCCAGCCCAATGCAGGGGAGGGACAGGGAAGAGAGCAGTGAACGAACGACACAGTTTGGAATGTGTCAGTGGGAATACTAAATTAGGGAATATCATTCCTGAGCTACAACACCTGGGCAGACCACCATTGCTTCATCAAAAACTTCTCTTTCAGCTCGGAGGATGGATGGACATCAAACAGAACAAGCAAAACTCATGCTTGTGTAAAAGGAGCAGCATGCCATTTTCATTTCAAGCTGGACAGCTAACAACAATAATGGGAATTTTGGGGTTTGAAAGTGTAATAGAATTGATGAAATGTGAAGGGATTGTAGACATTGCCTCAAACCTTACATTTATTAGACCAGACAAGCCAAAAAGACTGGGGATTTGGGAGATTCAAAACAGAACCTCCTAATTGATTTCAAATGGAGAGAATATCTGGGGAATGTGAAGGCATCCAAAACTAGAAAAACAGATTCAGAAACTGGGACCTCTGTAATTTGAACAAGAAATGTGAGTAACTGAGGTGATAGATGAACTTATACGTGAGATAGAGTTTATCATACCTAGTAAAAACAGGAAAGGTGTATTCCAAATGCAATCTTTGAAAGTTCCTTTTGAAGATGCAGGCTAGCTGAAACAAATCTATAAATGTGAGAAAGCTTAACCTTTCTGTAATTTTGTTTTGTTAAAATGTGGGAAAACCTTATCATGACTTTGACTAAAATAAGGAGGCATCATTTCAGTGATCTGAGTTGAGGGAAAGGATATAGGTCAGGTTATCTCTTTCAGAACACTATGTCTAGCTAGCAGCCTTTAAGAAAACTTTAAGACATAGATAAACATGTGTTTTCATCCACAATAGAAAAAAGATGACACAGAAAAGAGGCTTTTCTTGGTGGTTTTTTAAGAAATGGGGACAGCATAAACCCCAAGTAGATAAGACACAAGTCAACCCAAGACCAAGAGAAAGGATACTTTTATTTTTCATGGGAAGTTGCAAAGCTTCAAGCAAGGAAATTACCTGTCTCTGGATCCTTCTCATGTCAAGGAATCAGGATTTGGTACATTTATTTAAATATACTACATGTATGTGAATAAACGTATTTTGTCAATTACACAATTTCCATCACCAATTTCCCCCCTCTAGTTAGAATTATATAGAAATTTGGCTACCTGCTCACATCTAAAGGAGACACAAATCTTTCCACCTTGATGATGAGATGCAATACAGTAAAGAGGGTATTTTCTAGCAGAGAACTTAAATACAAAGATCGAGGCTCAAAAGGATCTTCTGCCATGTTCCTTACAAAACTCTTCAATGAGTTAATGAAAAGTTTGGTTCTCAGAAGAATAGTCCAGATTTAAACACACATTTTTCCTAGTTGCCATATGTAGGAAACAACATACATTTGAGTAGGAAAAACTCACAGAAACATAAAAAGTGATGTAGAACGACAGGGTGGATATTCTTTACTGATAAGGAGAGACAAGTTTGTGAGGAGGAAAACATTATGATCAATAATCAGACACAGTTCAAACTGAGTGGCTGAGAAGCAAATTGAACAAGTGGAGCAGCACCTGATGTGGCTTGTTTTCTTTCCTGATGGACTGCTGGGTTTGATCTTTATGTAAAAGTCTTGGATGATATCTACAGAGTCTGAAAAAGACATCCCTGAAGTCTCACCTATTTATTCCTTTATTTTGCAGATAGTCTGTGGAGAGCAAGGTTTGATCCACAACAGAGGATCCTTTGAGTTGTAGTGTTTACCATGCTACCTCAAGCCCTAACCACTCCGTTCTTTGTAATTTGATTATTTGGTCACGCCCTGGAATGCAAAGTATTACTCTGATGTATTTGTATAAACCGAGGCTCTTCAAATACAGTAAGTAGCTGAATGATGTATGTTAATGACATGCTCTCAATAATTTTTATAATGCGTGATCTCAGCCCAGATTTAATGCTTAATATCCCTGGGATTCACATTGAAATTATTACACACATTATGTATTCCATTCCTTGGACTTAGAATTAATTTCAAAACAGAGCAACTCAAAAAAGAGCAAAAGTGCATCCTATTTGTTTTCTTGAGGGAGTTTGCATCGGTAACAGTCTATTTATTCTGGAGTTTCTGAAGTTAGAAATACCTTTTCCCTTTGCTATCTTTGATCTATCCTGAAGAATTGTGCGGAACATTTCATTTCTGAGTCTTGTCTTAGTTATGTCATTTTCTCATTCACTTGAAAAATATTTACTGTAGTAAAATTTACCTCCTTAAATAAAGGACACAGGTTGTTACAAAACAGTCTCAGGGAATTTTTGACATAAATCTGTCTGCCAAAAACAAGCAGGAAAAAAAATAGCTGCTTCTCTATGTCTCTTTTATGGAAGACTGCATAGGAGAATTTGTAATCTGCATTGCTTTGATCGATCATTCAATCTTTGCATTGGTGATGTTTCTAATACGGGGGCTTAGCCTCTGGAATGACTCCAAACAGGATGGAACAAAGCAGCTAAACGTGTGTTAGGTTGTGATCTGAGTACTCTCAGGCAATAAATCTTTAATTTACAAGATTGGCAAGTGTCTCAAAATTAGAATTAAAGGAACATTTAGCATTAGTGATGTTCTCAGTGTTGTGAGGAATTGCTTTCCTAGACAGTTTTTGAAAGACCAGTTCTTACTTCCAAGCATACTTCTAAGATACCCACTAAACCACCCTTTTGTCCCTCTCCTCAAAAATCAAGCCCTAAAGGCAGCAAAAAGATGTAAAAGAAGAAAAAAAGCTGAGACTCATATTTATTATGGTTAAATCTGATGGGATGATTTGTTCTAGCTGTATTTCTATCCATCCTCTTGTCCCTGAGCAGGCTTTTAGCTTGAACAGTATGGACCCCAGTGTGAACTAGTCTGCCTAGGAAAGGGGAATTTTCCCTCAGGCATGAGGACAGCACTGTGGTAATGTTATTTGTGTGTGTAAGGGCAGAACAATCTCCCATGGCAGCTGAAGGAGGATTTCAGGTTTACCTTGCAGGTAGCTTAAGCCTCAGGTGTGCATTGTTGCTTGGACACACAATCCTCCTAGGCTAGAGCCATAGAGGGTTCTAATTTTTCCTTCAGGCCTGCTAAACCAAAAGCTATCTGGTTCCCAGCTTTCTCCTTTCTACTTGATGTGCCCCCATGCACAGGTGAGCATCACACAGCTGGGATGCTGAAAGAGTCCCACCTATTTCACAAAAAATGCCAACAGGCTCCTCAAAACACCTTATCCTCCCCACCTCTGGGAGGATACATACTTGCTCCAGCAAGTATTCCCTTAACAGCTCCAGCATCATACCAGGCAAAGCAAGTGGGGGAAATAACACCTCTTCTCATCTAAAGACTCCATGAAGTTTTTATATTAAGCAGAACAGGAACTGAAACATCCCAAGTGAGTGTCCTAATCCCCCTGCCTTGCCTCCATACTTGCTCCCCCTGGCTACTTAATTCTCTCTTACAAAATTGAGCTGCTTCACTGGCGACAAATTGGGAACAATCCCCTGCAGTCCCCGGCCTGTTAGTTATGGTATTCCCCCATGAGATACAAGTTTGAAGCTTTTTCCAGTGGAGAAATGAACTGAGGTCTCCTACAGCCACTGAAATACTTTTCCTAACCATGAAATGAGGCACATCTCCAAAGAACTGTGTTCCTGCCAATGTGCCTTTCTATACGCAATTACCTTCTCCCCCTACTCTGCTTTGGGATGGGGAAGAAGTGGGAATTTGGCCCTGAATGAAAGATTATTAGCTTCTTTCTCAGCGAGGGAAAGGACAGGGACATACAATAAGAATATTAATTTTAATGAGAGACTCAGACTGGCAAGAGAACTTTATTGGCAGAAGTGAAATTAGCTCTTCTACATAAACAGTTAGTAGTGTCAAGGGACTAGTCATTCATTGCCCAGAAGGAAAAAAACAAAACAAAACACAAGAGTCTTTAAGGGTCCTTACTCTCAAGAATGCTCTTCACTGTTTAATACAGAGAGGATTTGCTTTGTACTTCAGAAAAAATCAAGTATGAAAGATATCATCCCTTTCCAGCATTTTGAGGCAATAAATATCCAAACAGAACAAAGTACTTCAGGCTTCTCTCTTGACCCTTCGCCTTCTTTCACATAGACACATGCTCATATGTTCTTCATATTTATTTTTTAAAGCCATTTCCCAAGTCAGATGGTGAGTTAAGTGTAAAAATCTTCATATCCGTAGACCCACCCAGACCCATTTCTTCTTTGGTCCATTCTTGCAAGACTCACTTTTCCTTGTCCTGCTTTTCTTATTTCGCCCTCCCTCTTGCCACCCTGGTCATGGAAACCAAACTGTTAAGGCTGGACTGTCCTTTTTTCCTGTTTTCCCCTTTCCAACTTCCCTGGGCTACAAAGAATGGAGTGGGCACCAGGGGATCAAGGCCCCCCATTCAGTGACAGATCATGTGGGGACCAACCAGTGAGAGTGCCAAACCAAAGGCTGTTTCCTGCCACTTGTAGCTCACATGTTAAGGTGACCTCTGTACTGCCAGGGCAGAAGCCAGCTGTGTAGCCTGCTCAGTGGTTTTCTTCTGTGTGTGGTAGGATGGGATTTAACCCACAGAGTAAGAAACCATGGAAGAATTACAGATTATACAGCACACAGCTTCCCAGAAGGAAGTTTATATCTTGCTCCCACCTGATATTGTGAGGAAAAATAACAATTTATGTTGGAGAACAAGAATGCAGCCAGCCTGCTGCAAACAGTGCTGTGTAGCAGAAGTGATCCCATTTTATACTTGAGAGTAGAGCCAAAAGGAGAATAGTAACTAAACCTCATTTTTTCACAGAAGCTGGACATGACTGATAACATCTTTTTGTTGGTTTTGGGGTTTTTTTTTACCCCAGCACAGCAGGAGGCAAATGTGTGCAGATGCTCTGATATTTCCACTTCTGTACTGCCCAGCCATGACTGCTACTTTGCCTGTATCAGAGGTCAGCAAAGCCAGGATGGTGAGGACATACAGGGTGAAGCTACAGCTGGTGAGAAGCGAAAGCAAAAAAAGCAAAATAGCTACTCCTAGGCCTCCTAGCTGTTGCCTGAATGGGTTCCAAGTAGTAGCACAATTGGTAAGTTCCTCTTTTGAGGGGTTTCTCCTCCTTACATCCCAAAACCTTGCTCTGGTTTCTCCCTTCAGGGTCAGAGCAGCCAGGCAGACACATCTGGGAGCCTTGCCTCTGCCTCTGTGGTGCCAACATGCATGGAGGGAGACTCATTTACACCAACAAAAAAAATTGCTGTGCATCTATTGACTAATCAGAACACAGATTGTCAAGGAAAAATTATTGCTTATGAATCAACATTCACTTCAGGTTTTTTTTTTCTGAAGATAAACTAAATCCCATTTACATCCAGCTGCCACATTCTGATAATTCTGAACACATTCAGTTTACATATAGCTTTGTTCATCCTTTTTCTCATCTTGAAAACAGGATAAAAATCTATCTCAGAATATATTCTGCTGTGATTTAACAAATACAGTCAAGATTTAGAGCCATCTGTGTTTCATACCATACTTTGTAATGTCTCAATATCACAAACTCCAAGGAGTAACACTATACATTAATGGGAACATGTGTCGTATCTACTTGCTCTTTATGACTTACAGGCTATCTATATTATCCCCATGTCTCCAAATCTCTGAAAACAAGTGTAAATAGTAATTCTTATTAACTGCAGAGACACCTGCACTGATATGGACAAATCTGGTCAACAGCAGGTTCCCCTGCTGTTTTACTAAGCCTGCAACATGCTCCTGTCTCTGGCAGATGTTCCTGTTTTGTATTACTTCTAAGCAGATATCAACTTTATGCACTTTTTGAAATTCTTTTCAGGAACCACTGTCCTTCTGGCTACCAAGGGCCTTTTGCTGGAACAAAGCAATGAAGAGATCAGGGAGGTATCAGGAGACTGAATTTTGGTCCTGAAAATTATTGGCAGTTTTTGTAATCTTTTCATATCCCTTCTGCTAGGGATTAGCAGCAGCAAGAAGAGTAAGTTTACTGGGGAAGTCTTGTAAAATAAACAAACATTACCAGTCTAAGCATCCGCCCATTAAATACCAGTCAAATTACCAGTTTAAGCAGCTAGGATTGCTAAATAACTTTCTTGAGCACACTAATAGGTAATACTTCTCTTCTTGAAAGCTCTGAGTATTTGTCTGAAGCAAGAACAGCGTGAGGGAAAAAAGTAACAGCATCAGCCCGGGAAAATACAGCAATAAACAAACACGAATGAATCGTAAGTGGAACAGTCTCCACAGTGGATTTTGACTGTTCTCGCAGCTCATGGAAACATGGTGCTGAAGGGATCCCTTGGATCATTTAGTGCAAAGCTGGGTGGTGATAGATAACAATTTAACATAATTTTTTTCTTAAAATGAAGAAGGAACATCGTAACAATTTCCAGGGTTCTTTCTGTCCACCTTTTTTTTCTACCAGACATCTGTTCCCAAACCATGCTGCTGGTTGTTTGCTCAGTGTGAGCCCTGCTGGGAGATATCTGCCTTGCAGAGGCAGGGTGCTGCTGGGCAGCATCAGAGCAGGAGCAGGTCTCCATGAAGCGTTGCTCCTTCCGACTCAGCTCCACGTCCCCATGGCTTTCCTGGCACCCCACCTGTTTTCAGAGCCTTGAGGCTTTTAGGACAGTATCAAACACGAAGGGCCAGAATCTTGTAAGAATCTGAATGTCCTGAAAAATTTACTGGCTTCCATTGCAATGGGCCATTTTCCTTCTTATTGCATTTCTTGGAGCAAGAAACAACGTGGTTTGCGAGGTTTTTTCCACCTTTTGTTTCCAGAGATACAGAAAGGGACAGTCAAGGGCTGCACACCAGAGACTGAGACACCTGGGCAGTTTCACCCACAACGGCACAGCTCTGCCTATGTGACCCTGCTCAGGACTTCAGGAACTTTGGCACAGGCTCCCACAGGATTTCTTCCCCAAAACCACCATGATTAAATCACTGCATGGTGCTTCCAAGTAAATGTAGCTGACTAAGGAAAGGGAAGAGTAGCTTGTGATGCTATGTAGAGCTTTCCTTTGTTCAGAAGAGAGTATGTCCAATATAGATACATAAACTAGCTACCTCTATGTCTTAAATAGAAATATAGACATCTGATGTACTATACCAGAGTCTACAAATGACATGCCAGCTTGGCAATTAGGAGCACACAGAAAAATGAATACAGGCAGTGAAATTAAAAGACAGCATTGTTGGAATTGTTAATTGTATGGTAATTGGAAGTCAAAGCAAGGACTATTTAAAAATCCAGGTTGTCTACTAGGAGTTCACAGACCAACAGCACGTCAACAAAAATTAGGAAAGGAGTCCAGATTTTAATTGTAAATGGGATACTAATCAACAGCAGCTCAGTTTCCCAAGTGTCAGTCAGAGGTGGTTGCTTGACATTTTACATTTTACTTTTTGCTTTAACAAAAGCTCACCAATGGCCTGTATAGGGGAAAGTTCCAAGTAACCAGTAACTACTACATGTTTAACTACACAGCAGAAGCATCTACTTAGATAAATCTCCAAAGCCCCACATATAAATGTCTACATCCTTATTATGTAATTAAGGGTGAGAGTACATACAAGATGTCTGCAGCAAAAAGTTGTACAGTGGCAGAGGAGTCAGCACTGCATGTAACTGTTACTCATTTTTCCTGCACTCCAGCTTTGCTCAAAGACAGGTCCAAGTATTGTTCTTTGTCCTATTTCTTGGGAAACATTGCAGAGTTAAACACCAGGGCTAATATGGGTAATTCTCAGAGAAACAGATATTAAAAGTTCCCTGATTCCTTTCTTGTCTACACAGAGAATGTACAGCACATTTTTCTGGGGTCACACACAGGGGTTTTTACTCATTCCTTGGGATGACACCTGGGGCACACCAAGAACATCTCCTTGGAGACTTAGACCAAAATATCTACTATACTCTCAATGTGAGTATCCTCATTTTCAGCTGAGAAATTTAGCTCAGAGAAGTTTCAACCAGATGAAGATAATCTATAAATTGAGGTAATTTCACAAGACAAATTCCCCACTGGAGCTGAGATGAATTTGTCCCATCCCACCCCAGATAAGTGCACAAGTAACTACCTCCTAGCATCAGGTATTTCTCTTCTGTGTGCAGGGATGACAGAAATATAATTTGCAGAAGCCTCATCCTCTTTAAGTAATTTTCTGCTATTTTGTCCATTAGCAATGGGAGAAAACCTGGCCATTGCTGAATGCCAGGTAGGCAATTAATGCAATCATTTCTTCTTTGTTGCTGATCCCTAAGACTCCAGAACTCCTCAGCAGTTGAGGATTAGTACAACAACCTCAGTCACTATGACTGACTCAAAAACTTTATGTGACTATGTCCTTGGGTATTTAGGGCTTCCATTCTCTGAGGCACTGTGGTCACCATCAAGCTTGTGTTTGACAAGCAATATGGATAATAAAACCTTAGAGTCCAAAGTTTCACCAAAACATACATCTCCCAAAGGCTCCAATCCTGAGTGATATATTTCTGCTAATGATTTTGCCACAAAATATTTTAATAGCTACAGAGTTTTTTCTAGGATGATTTTACAGGTTATCTCTTGGCCTAGGCACTCAGGAAAGATTTTCAGGAAGTATTTATCAAGAACCATTCATTCATTCATTTCCAATTTTCTGTATAAAGCCATCCAGCCATGTATGTACCACTATCCTCTACCCAGCACCGTGGTTTCTAAGTGCCCTCTTCATGTTCCCTGTTTATATTCATTATTCACAAACCTTTGCACACACAGGATTTTGTTCCCTGTGAAGTTTGGAGGACTGCCCTTCATATAAATGGCCACATTCATGTGTTAACATGGGTGTCTGTGCACAACAAGGTGCTCATTAAAAAGGCCTATCTACTAGAAATCATTCATTCCTCTGTTTCAAATGTTTCCTGTACCCAGCCAAGAGACTTCAGTGACTGCAAACTATCTCAGGACCAATAATGCATGGTAGAAGGGAGCAACTTGAGAAGACCTCCCTCAAACCACAAACATCCTCCTGTAATAACACCTAGCACAGCTAAGCCCTGGTGCCTCATAGTAGTTGCCACCACCCTCATGCTGCTTCAGGAGAAATCTGTGTTGTCTCACCAGCACACAGAAAACAGAAAAAGTCACGTTCCTCAAGCAACTGGTTCAAAATACCAAAGGGAACAAATGGGCACCATTTTTCTTCTAAATAAGGGTTTTGTGTACCCAAAACACTTCTCTGCTGTCCCATGCCCATTTTCATCTAGGGATGTGCAAAAGAAGTGGATATCTATTCAAAGGACAAGGTCCCATTTTCATACTGAAAGGACTGAAGCCACAATGGAAGATTTCATCTGCCGTAGTGCAGAAAACTGTGCTTCTCCAAAATCAAATTAGTGGGAATTGCTCTGCTATCAGAACATTTGTACCTAAGGCATCTGTCTAGGAATGCAAATATTGGCTCTGATCTCTGCTTTTTTGCCTCCCATTCTGAAATCTTGTCTGAAGTATAGTCCTGTAAATTGACTGCAAGGTCAAGGCATTAAACTTAGTGAGTGAGTAGTGCAAAATCCTGAAATAAATACCAAGGAATGCGGGAGTGGCAATGCAAAAATAGCAATAAACAGCATTTAAGTGTCTCACATAAATGGCTAATATAAGCCTGATGACATCCTCTTCATCAGCAATGCACCTCAGGCCATGCCTTTGCAAACAATTAGGTGCAATGAAACCTTGCAGGCACATTTGTCGGGAGTGCAGTAGGAGCTTGAGTCACACAGGGAATATGATGCATATAAATACAGGCCAAAACTGTTTACTGCTACGAGCAGCCTGCATAAAATCAGATCAGAGAGCAGGAAAAACAAAATGTGGTAAGAGACGGCTGGAAATTGGTTTGGACACTTCTCTATATGATATACAAACTTAATGCCACCTGTTTGTTCTGTAGCAAGTAGAATACATGGGTTAGTTTAAAAGGTGACTTTCAAAAGTATTTAGCAGGAGGAGATGTCGTGGAGCAAAAGCTTAAATCTCCCAGAGTTACCATCTAGCCTATGCAAGGATGTTGTGTGGCCTCCACGGTCTTCCAGTGTGGCAAATGCTTCCCAGGATGCTCTGGGAGGGCTGACACACTGAACTAATCTTTAATTTATTGATGTACTACTTCACTGAGAGATGTACTATATCAATAAATAGCTTTAGTTAAGAAGCTAAGGTCTAAGAAGCAGTGGTAGGTGCTCACAAAAGTACATCAAAGCTTACAGAAAATAAAATCAAGAGCTTGTGGGAGAAAATTGATGTCTAGGAAGGACAGAAAGAGCAAACAAACATTGAAAACTTTTAAATAGGAGTTTTATAGAAGACAGTGTTGTTTTCCATCTTAAACGTTTATACATTTTGCTGGTTTCTACATTCTTCCCAGCTGCCCAGCAGCCTATGAACAGATTATTAGGGAGCAAATAGCAGCAGTCACCAGTAAAAAAACCCTATTGCCTTATGATGAAATAGAAAATTACAATCAGTTACCAACCTACAATGTCCCACCAAGGGCAATGTGGCCTGATAACTGATAGATTTCTTACAATGATAAACCCCAAATCACTTAATCTGCTACAGCACTGTGGTCTTGTTGGGCTTGATGGTAAACTCAGAATAGAGAAACAGGAGTAAAAGCAAGTCTGAGTAAACTCGACAAAAGACACAATATTTATGGCCTTTTTCCTTTAACTCCTATCTTTTCATTTTTTTCTAAAACCAGTGGAAAAAATAGGGAAAGTAGGATATCCACAACTGCAGAAGTGGAGTACCTCCCTGCGAGTTGTATCTCTGTATATATCTGTTTTTTTCTCATCTTCTGCACATGGGAGTGTAAGTGGTCTCCCCTTGGCCAGCCCATGGAGGAGGTGCATTGCCCTGTGCCCCATTCCCAACCCCACCCCACTGGCTGTTGCTAGCTGGCTGGATCCCTCAGCCCACTCAGACTCTTCACTGCATTACCCCAAAGGATGTGCAGCTGGCACTGCACACAGGAGAAGGCAGGTCCCATCACACAACACACTGCAGGTGAACATATGAACCCAAGAGAAGCCATTGGTCTGTATTTAGCAAGGCCTGTCATGGTAGAATGAGGGGTAATGGTTTGAAAGTGAATGAGGATCAACTTAGTTTGGATATGAGGAAGAGGATTTTTGCAGTGAGGGTCATAAAACACTGGAACAGGTTGCCCAGAGTGATGTCTTAAGTTATAGCTGTTATATTTTTCGTATTCTATGCTGTTTTAGTGGGTAATTCTGGGCTTCATATTAAGTGTTGGTAAGTTCTCTTCACAGGGAGAAAAAAACAATTCCTTTTCTAGATTGGGACCAAGGACAAAAAAATAAAAATTTCAGGCCCAAGAGCATAAACAACAGTGAATTGAAGAGAGAAAAACAAAGAGGATGGAGCTTCATAACCTGAAGCTGTAATTAACTCCAATATACTAATGAACTAAAAAGTTATAAAAGTGTGAGACCTCGTGGTCGGTCATCCATTTTGGGACCATTTTGGGGTTCAACTTGGGTGTGGCCCAGCCAGGCTCTTGCACTGCCCAGGGTGTATCCATTGAGGTCTTTTAATAAATACCTATTTTGTCCTTTTGCTCTATCTAGTATCTGTTCCAGGTCAGCCTCACAAGGCATCAGGAGAGGTGCTGGATGCCCTGTCCTTGGAAACATTCAAGGTCAGGTTGCATGGGGCTTTGAGCACCCTGATCTAGTTGAAGATGTCTTGCTCATGGTAGGGAATTTGAGCCAGATGGTCTTCAAAGGTCCCTTCCCAAACTATTCTCTGATTCTACGATCTGTGATGCAGGGAAAAGGATCCCCCTCTTCTAAAGGTTTTTGTAAAATAGTTCCTTAAGGCAACATCTGTTGATGAAATGCTGCTATTATTGACTTTGCTTTTAGAAAGCTGCTGGAGGTAAAGGAAGAAGCTGCTTCAGTTGAAGAGATGGGCCAGGATACTCGAGGCAGATATTACTCCTTGCTCCTGAATACAACTTTTCAGAAAAATGGAACTGCTCTTGTCCCCATGGAAAAATGTCATGCTACAACTTTGACACATTCCTGCAGAAAACAACTGTTTTTCACATTTCCCTGCTAGAACTGGGCAATTTTCTCAAAAACACTGTGTTTTCTGTCACCTCAATTTCCCACCGTCCTTAAGTTCTTGGGAGCCCTAGGCAGGACAGGGAATTTGTGTTGCCAAATGCAGAGGTAAAAACAGACAAAAAGGAGCCTGATCCTGCTGCCTAACAGTGGCATTGCTGGAGAAGGTGTACAACCAGAAGCTCCAGTCCTGGTTTTACTTCTTCTGCTCCTACTTTTTGGACAGTCATGGAGCACTGAGTCCCACCCCAGAAATTAACCTAACTGAGCTGCAGGACCAGCTTATGCCCTTGTACCAGGCATGTCCTTGTTTTCCATGACCTCTGGTTCAATGTGTGGATGAATTGAGGTAGTCCACGGGCAGACAATGACCTTCATCAGTGAGGAAATTTTTGATCCAAAATAAAAACCAAGAAATCATGAAAACAATTGTGCCAATTCTACTGTTTCTGCCTCCCTTCCCTACTTCATTGTTCTCTTAAAAGCTTTTCCAGTTCTCCTTTCTTCACTTGACTTTTACCTCTGACATGGCCCTTTCCCTGTAGCCTGTTGCATCTGGAAGATGCTCAGCAGTTTATTTTGGCCTTGCTGCACCTCCAGCTCTCTCCCTGCAGCTCCTTTTTTCCTTCAGAAGGGTTTAGACAAGTGCCAGCTAAGGAAGCAAGATGTATCTCTGCTAACAGCTGCTCCTTAAAAACTTGCAGAATCAGTAAGTGCTGGGAAGATTGTTCATCCAGGGGTTACAGCTCCAGAGAACACTCTGGCCCCAGCCCTTTCCTCTCTGATGGGTTCTTGAACTCGAGTAGAACTGTTGAACAGTCCTTTACTACATTCCTTTCTATGCCAGACACATCTTCTCAGATGCAAATCACTTATGCCCCAATGCACTGTTTTACATTCAGGAACGCCACAGCACTCATTTACTGCAGATTTTACTTGTGCACAGCCTGTATTCGTGTTGCAAAGTCATTTAACACATAGCTCTTAGTGTCACAGGCATCTCCTAGCATTTTGGGTAGGACATCCAGGTCAGCCCTGGAGATGTTTTGGGAGGTGTCTGGCCATGGAGGTCTTTGCTATCCCATGCTCTCAGACACCTTTCAGAATCACTGCTCCAGCTTTTGCTTTTAATCAATCCAATGGTTATGAATTTCAATAATGTCTTCGCAGTTTCAAAGCTTCCTCTTGAATTTCATACTTGGGCAGAGTTGCCAGTGAAAACAATGAGCTGTTTGCCTGAGTAATGAGCATAAAATTGGAGCTGAGGTCAGTAAAAATTATTGCAGGAGGAAGGTAGCAATAGCTGAGCCTATACAGCACTCCTGTTAGCTCCCTGTCGAAAGACTACAATTTCATTCTGTGAATCTTTTTATAACCCCCCCAGCTTACAATTTTCTCTATAAAATAACAATGGATTTAATTTGCCTTTTAAGGAACAGAAGAAGAGGAAACACCCCGTACCTGATCTGCATCTGAAAGGTAAAGAGGGAATTTTGCATAAAACAGAGCAAATCAGAACTTTTTCATTTCAGTCTTTATTGGGGCTCTGACTTTACATCAGAGAGCATTCCATAGAATCTCATATTCTGCTGGTTTTGTTTCCCAATGATATGTTTTTAATCCTCGGCTTCGCCGGCAGTCAATTGCTTCTCCTGTCCCTTGCTGCCCACCTCTGCCTGGCTGTCAGTATTTCTGGCTGACTCTATTCACAGCCCTCCCTTGCTAAGCTCCTTGTCTGTGCTGAGATTTCTCCCTACAGCCGCCCAGCCAAAAGCTTTAATATAACCTGGAAAACGAGAAAAGTCCGTGGCGAGAGACTGAATGGGAGAGGGGGAAAAACCACTAAATGTGTGCACTGAGCACTCAATGTGTGTTCGTTGTGGGAACTAGAAAGAGAGTAGAAACTGACCTGAAAACATGAAACGAGTGTGTGTGTGTGGGGGGGCTTAAATCCATATATTTATTTTTATGATGTGAAATCTATTACCCCTATAAACCGTTAGTAAGGTGGGTTGGGATAAAAGTTCTTAAATTTTTGTTCTAAAGGGTAAACTGTGTCTGTCTTGATTTTTCAGGATTGTGTGCAGCTGACTGCAAAGCTGGTAGGTATTTCTGTCAGAAACTTGACAGAAACTAAAACTGAAAAAATGAGGGTAACATACTTCTACTTAGAGAATTTAAAGCTATTACTTTTTTTTTTCATAGAATCTCTTTACCATACCTAAAACTGGCTGGGGGAAAAGACCTCTGTTATTTAGCATCTAAATTAAAGGCTGATAAATCTGATTGTTCTGAAGTGTTCTCCTTTACCCCACCAAGGTGACCACCAGAAAAAATGAGTAAGACATTTATTCTTGTCCTTATGTATCAAGTGGAATGAAAGAAAAGTGTAAAAGCCTAGAAATTAACATTTATTGTTACGTTATGCCTATGCTTTTTGCAACTCCTTTTCTCCCTTATTCCAAGGCAAACTCCAAGATGCCACTTGCATGACTTTTAAAAAAGACCACATAAAAATGTCAGACTACTTTTACAAAAAGCTTAGAGGCAAGTAGCACAATCTTCCTCTAAATTTATTGGGATTAAAAGTGACAATAACAGTTCATTATTATGATTTTGAACAGTCTCCAGAAGAAGCACAAAATCTAAGAAAGAGAGGATGCCATGCTCACTTTCCAGATTCTTGAAAGTACTCTGCTGGAAGCTGGTAGACATTTGACTTACAGGTCTTTAAAAATTTCAGACTTGTTTGGCTCAATTAATTCATTTAATCTGTTTCATTTGGAATGCTTTGTTATGGAATGGCTTTGGTCAAACAGAAATAGCATTATTTAGTGAATAAAGCAGATTCAGCCTAAAATCTTCCTTAGCTCTTCTGGTGGGTCTCAGTACTAAACTGGAAGAGTATAAACCAAATCTTTCTCCTTGTCCTTTCAAAGCCACCAAGAAACACAATCAAGATGCCTGAAGGACACATGCAACAAGAAGGTAGCAAAATTCTTTAAAGACTTCATTAGTGATATATAAGAATATTTTCTTGTGAAGGCAGATTAATCTGAAATTCCTTCCAGGAGGAGCCCAGTTCTGAAGAATACTGAGAACTTTTAGGTGTCTTCATTAAAAAATGCTAAGGGCAGCATGTAAGTTCCTCACCACAGTGAGTTTTCTTAAGGAGTGAAAGAGAATTGAAACTGTTTTTCAGGAGACAGTTATTCAATATGTCTTATGCTAACCGTTTGCTGTTCCAGAGAAAGTCTTTGGAGAAAAGAGTGGAGGCAAAAAGACCAACACAGAGGCACCAGCAGCAACAGGCTCCTTATGTCTTAGCTGACAGTTTTGGCAAAGTAGAAGACCAACTGGGGTTAGATGTCATCAGCTATTTTAGGGGATTTGTGTGTTTATTTATGACATTTTTGCATTTTGAAAGAGGAGAATCGTACTGCTGCTCTATTGATGGCACTGTGCACTTTTTAATAAGTCTTGGCAAATTATAATACCCACAACCCAATCTAACAATTAATAGGAGCTGCATGCATAAATTCTAATTCCCCATTCAGATTCCTCTTCCTTCCCACAAGAAATGTGATTGCTGAGAGGTAAGTATTTTCTTTCCAGGGAACAGAAATGAAATCGTCTGACCTCCCGGCTGACTGGCACTGCCTGACCTCTCATTGACCTCACTGCAACTGCATACCCACAGCTTAGACAAAAAAAAGCCACTTTTCAAAATAGGCCACTTAAACACTGTGCTTGGGGAAGATGATGGGAAAAGGAAGCACTACCTGTTCAGTTTTAACATTTTAATAATTTGACAAAACACACAGCAAGGAGAGACAAAGTTATGTAAATGCCTTAGGCTAAGGTTTTTCTCCATTACCAACATCCTTTCTCTTGTTCTTCCATGAGTTTTCATCCAACTATTCCAAAAGTCAGAACAAACCCAAGAAAATTGAAGACTTGTTTTGCTGTTTCCTATTTGATCGCTTTCAGAAAGTGCAGACAAAACTTTCAAGATCAGTTGTTAACATTTTTCACAACAAAGTTCGAAAAAGTCAATGCCTTTAGGAAACATCTGGGCAGGTGGGTCACACAGACCAAGCTCTTCAGACAGCAAAACATGAATCACTTTGGATCTCCTTTGTCCACTGGAGCTCCATCAAGACTGATTTAGTTCTCTGGATCTTGATGTTTCTTTCCCTCTCTTCTACTGGTAATTGACCATCACTCTCCCGTTGTCTGTTTTTAAACACCTTTCCCAGAAGAGGCAAGATGAAACAATAGGGTCTTGATGAGTTCCCCCACACTTTGATGTTCCCAGCCCCACAGGCTCTCTTTCCTTGGGTGGCCAGGGACCAAGTGAGACAAATGCACAGGGTGTATGGGTGCCCAGGAAATGGTTTCTATAGTAACAACAACTACATTAAAGCATTTTGAAATTTCTTCCTGCTCGTCAGGCTTTAAGGTTTCGAACATTGTGGAGACTCTGATCAGGCAAATGCTGTTTCCTCATAGTGTTCTTTGTTTTGTTATCATCAATGCTGATAGTTTTGTGTTGAGGGGAATTCTGCTTGGGACACTTAAAAGAAGATGTGGCAAAACAGCAATAAAGAAGCAGCTGAGAACAATAATTACTGTCCAGGAGAAGAGTGATGAAGGATGATCTATTAGATATAGGCCACCTTTAGGATCTCTGATCCAGATGTATTTTACTGTTTAAAACCTCATGTTTTATACAAGTGCTCTCTTCCATAGCCTGAGTCTTTGCAGAATAGAGTTTGTGTAACTTAATGTTCGATATTTCCTTACCATTAATTCTTATTTAAATGAATGTTCCGTCTGCTTAGTAGCTATGCCGTGTGATGGACTAATAAACACAAAGTAATACAAAAATGGGTATTTTATGTGGTATCTTCCTCCTTCAAAATCTTGCAGATGTTTGGGTCCCAGTGATACTTCTTAGAGGATGGAGTTTGCAACTGCTATAATTAAGCAATATAGTACCGTTAAGTCACTCGAGAGGAAATTAGGAACTAAACTAGTGCTGTGTGCCGAGGAAGCCAAAATTGTGAGCTGAGATCTTAATTCAGAGCATGAAAGTCTGCCTTTTTTTCTAGTTTACTTTAAAAGAGGCGTTATTCCTATTATACACCATCAGAAGATGTAGAAAGTGAGTTAAATATGTATTCAATGTATATTTTACATGTAAATTGGGATCTCAGAGTGTGGGAAAAATATGTTTGTGTCGCCAGTGCTTTCTGTTTTGCTAGTACTGTATTAGTTTTTAATGGGAAGGAGAAATGTGCTGATTTGGAGGCTTTCCAGGGGTTTGGCAGTATTCCACTGCATCAACGCTGAGTAAAGATGTTATTCTTTCTTGTTACAATAAGAACTGGGTAAAGGCAGTGCCACTTTTCTGAGCCATCCTGGCAGAGCTCCATCTACGGAGAGGCAGCGAGATCAAAACAACCACAGTGTGAGAGAGGGAAATGCTACACGGTAGGAAATGAACTCGCAGTAACCTGTCTGGGACAGCGCTGGGACACATCAGCTTCTGCTAACGAGGTCAGGAGTGCTGCACCTCATGGAGGGGACAACTGTCTCCCAGACAACACTGGAGGATTAGAGCAGGGATAACCCACTGCCACAAGAGCCTCACGTCAGAGGACCTGTTAGCTCATATGGAGGCTTACAAAGCAGTTACTGGCTCTTCCGACTGCTTTCTATGATGGTGATTTTAAGTCATGCAAGGTGACCCATCTAAATACAGCTCAGCCTGGGCACTCGCTTCTGCTTCCTACCAGCTGATCTGCATCTCTGCCAGATTGCCATCTTCTTGGGGATCTGCTGTGTGCATCCCCACAAGGGCTGTTGTTTTGTCTTTGACAGCCTACAGGCAGCTTTCAATTGGATTCTTGACTTTGAAGCTCTGACAGTCCCCCAAAGTACCACAGCATTTGTATGTCTTGAAGAAATCTTTGTAGACCCTGAACTTGTCAAAAGTGTTATCCCTCCTGTCCCCTTTTCAGGTGATGTGCTTTTACTCAGCTACATATAGAAAGACCAGCAAGGTACTGATGTACATTTTCAATTTAGTTCTTGGACTGATCTTTCTGCCCCTAAATTGCCACTTCAACAAATTGCTCTTCTCACTGGTCCTGACATATGTCTCCCCCAATCTTGCACTAGGCTGGAATTTGGCAGCTTTCATAGATGCCATTAGCCATTCTTCCTCAGGTTTCCAGGCCCATAGACATTCTTCATTCCTCTCTGCCTACCTACCTTGTCTGAAGAGAATTAAAGTAAAAGAAATCTCTCTCTTTGCATACAAGCAAATTAATAATTCTGCCATAGTCTAAGTTATCCCAAATCCTTGCTGTTCTCTCAAAACGCCACTCAGGAACATGTCAGAAGATGCTATCAAGGTGCCACTTCCATGTCACACCAAGGTAAAAATCTTCTCATGTCAGATTTCAAGCTTGGTCTCTCTGGAGCAAGCTATTAAATGCATTGCAGCAGGAACATCCAACATCACCCTATTGTGTACACCTTTGTGCAAAAACAGAAAAAAAAAATAAGAGGGAGTCCTCTTCTGCAGGGCTTGGCAAAAAAAGTCATATGCAGCAGTTGAACCCACAAAGAGAGCAACCAAGTAAAATTTATTCTGCCCTCTTTTTCCTCAGTGATACACAAGCTCATTTTGATGCTCTACAGTGCTTTGGTAGCATAACACATTCAGTGATAGTAATCATCCCATTTTTGTAGTTAGAAAAGAAAGGAGAGGCTTCAGAAGGGGAGGGGGAGGACCTGAACCTATCTGCAAAAGGTATTCCTGTGGGGTCCCTCTGGAGCCTTCCAGATGCCATCATGTTACCCTAAAAGATGCTGCCTCTGCTCAGAGGTGCACAAGTCTTCTCTGTGGTCTTCAGAGGTTCCAGGAAATGAGCTCAGCTCAGACCCATGGCTTTTCACTAGTTTTACTGAAAGACAAATCTCACCATGTGCAACTTGAGAGCAAGTCTGGCAGTGCTGGGAATGAGTCTTTTCCCAACCCTTGCCTTCTGAAAGGACAAAGTAATTTCTCCAGAAGGAAATAAGTTTTTGAGGGTTAAGGTATGGCAAGATAAAAAATATCCCATTATTGGGTAAAGTCAAATTTATCATGATGGTTATTAGGATGCCAGACACTGCTCGAAGAGTTTTGAAATGTGAAAATCAGCTTTGTCTCATACCAAGTCTCTGCATAACAGGAGGGAAAAAAAGCCTTGTTTGTCAGCTGCTTCCTTGATTACGTTCAATAAGGATACATTGGGCTGTTTTTTATTTTCACTTGGCACTTTCTGTGTTGCTATGACTTCACTAATCTCCAGTCCATAAATCATTTGAGTAAACAACACACCAGCAAGCTCAAATCCAGAGGAAATTTCTCCAAGGCAAGTCTTTATTCATCTTTCTATTTTAAAGGGAGAACTCGAGAGATTCCGCCTACATGGGATGTCACTGTGAGAAAAAGACTCCTGACATTCCTGAGGTTTAGCTTTAAAGCATATCATTAGGTATAGGTATTAAAGTGAATAGAGAATAGTACAGTATGGTCAGCTGAATATTTTCCTCTCTCTGAGTTCTGCTCCCTCTTGACCCTTACATGAGGATCTTTCTGTTGACTAGAGGGTCTCTGCTTCTCCTCCCACTTCAAAACCCTTCCTCCTAGCAACAGAAAAACTATCGATGTGTGGAGGCTTTCAAGAGAGCCCATAGCTGTGCTCCCTTGAATGTCAAAAGGGGTTGGTCTCACAGCTACAAATCAAACATCATTTTATTTAATAATATATTTCATGGCGGTCTGTGTCTCATCTGAATTGTTTAGTTGCACATCCACCTTTTGAGTTTTCTCTATAGCTGCAATCCAGTGCAAATAACATGGGTACTGGGGAAATGTGCATTGGCTTTATAACACAACTTAAAATATAATCCCTCAGGGAAAAAACACTTTACAGGAATCAGAGGCAGAAAAAGCAGCATGCGGAGATGCACTTACATGAACAGGTAGTCGGCTGGTCCAAGTCTCTGCTGCCTTGTATCTTGCCATTAACACAGCATAGAATGAGTTCAAAACACATGGAAAACAGTGAAAGACTCAGAAAGCAATATTCCCACCATTGCCCACTTTGTGCAGACATGAGTAGCCACACAGTGTGAAAAGCACAAAGAGATAGTGTGCCCACAGTTTCCTTCATGAGAGGGTCTATGAACAAGATAACTTTGGGATACAATCAGAGTTTTTAGAATGTCTTTTTCAGGCTGTGAATAAAGATCTCACATGCCATCCTCTGGGAACTCCTTGCCTGGACAGATTAATGTTGCCATGGACTGGCTAGAGAACGATGCCATGAGTGCCTGGCAATCATCTTCTGCTGAGTGAATTCTACAGTCCTTTGTAATCAAAGTATTTTCCTATTAGCTGACACACAAATTGACAGATGAATGATGTGATATGATCCAGGCCTAGGTATGAGTTAGATCTACTGTGTGATGACAGCAAGAAACTCAATTCCATTGGCAAATAGTTTACCTCTCTGTAAAAAGGGGCTATTATTTTTCTCATAGTAGTGAACAAGCTTAAGGATTTCTTGACACTGTATTTCCTTTCTGCTCACAGAGATTAAATAACTTTTATTTCTAGAGTAGATACTCTGGTCCTTTACTTGTACTCTCGGTCCTTTCAGTAGAAATATGACTGTGCACAGTCATGTCAGGATCTGTGCTCTCTTTCTGATCACCAGCTTGCCTAATTCTCTTCCTTAAAAGTACCTATACTGAATTTTCCAGTATGTCAAGATTTTTTCCTAGCTGTTTTTTGCCTCTTTGCTGCCACAGGAGACAGATGTCGAGACAGTATTTGAGAAGCTTTGTTTTCTCCCCATCTGCCTGCATGTGTGGCTCAATTTTCTTCATTCTCTGGCCCTTGGCTCTCTTCAGCATTGCTCCAAGTTCACCACTCACAGGAGCCATAGAGGCTTTCTGGCCTGTCAGTTTTTGAGACAGTTTGCTCTGGCATATCCTTGTGAGAATCTTCAATAACAATAAGAAATCCCCAGTACGGAGCAATTTAAAGGATGGTAAGAAGGGAGAGACCTGCTTCACAGAAGCCCTGGCACAGAGAAGAAAGTCCCAAGACACAAATCTCTTTTCTGTTCCTCTTAGGCATATTTCCTCTTTGCTTCCACTTCCCTTCTTTCACATGAGATGATCTGCCAGAAAATATTTCTTCAACTATCTTCAAATGTTCATCTTCTTTTGACTACCCCAAGGGCATCCCTGTTTCTTGGGGGTTTTTTGGGTTTTTTTGTTTGATTTTTTTTTTTTGCCACAGAGCCAGCATAGAGCAGTCTCCAAATAAAAGCACTACTTTTTCATCCAAAGTTGTCAAAGTGTTTTACAAAGTTGAGCGGCCGATGAGGGTCCCATCTGCCCAGCACACAACAGGACGTATCAGAGATGACACTCAGCTTGTAACTCCTCATCACAGCCCCATCAGGAAATGCTCCTAAATCCATGCATTAATTAAGCAAGCACAAACAGGATATCTAGGTAAAAAGGTGGAACCTGCCTGGGCAAATTGCTGCAGGAAGTCCTCTAGAAAAAAACCCAATGGTTATTCAAGAAGAGAAGTTCTCTCTAACAAAAGCGAAACTGTCCAGAATGAGTTGTTCATTCACACTTTTAGAAAGAAATTACATTGATTTTTTCCCTTCTTCAAGCCATTGTCTTATTTCTCAGTAGCATCACCTTTTTTCTCTATGGGGAGTCTTTATTTGTGGATGTTTTATGCAGCTGTGCTGTGCTACGTGCACCACTAAAGCAGAAGAAATTAGGTTATCAATGAAAATCAGCTGGATATTATCAGTTCTTTCTGATGTGCTCACCCCTTTTCTTTGAAAAGTTTCCCCTGCACACTCCTAGTGCTCTTATTCTTCTGCCTCCCTCAATCCTCTGTCACCATCCCACCAGAAAATCCACAACAAAACCCAGCTTATTACCTAAAACAATGGTCAGACATAAAATCATTTATTCTTTTAATGTAAGTGGGATGCTATTCTTCTTCCCAATAGCTCTCTACCTGATGGGATTTTATTTCACTGACAATTTTTTAGCATCACAAGAACTGTTAATAAAACATACATTGATCTGCTGAGATTTTTAAGTTAAAATACATCTGAGAGGGTCAATCTTCAAAGAAAAATAACAAACATTAACTAAACCAATATATTCCTTTTTAATATTTAAAAATAGAAATAATGGTAAACTACTGTTTATTTAAATACGATTTTACAAGAGAAATTTGCAAAAATTTCAAAGATATTTGTAGTGAAAGTTCTCAATTAAAAAAACAACCTTTTGGTCAATTAGTCAATTAGAATGACTGCTGCCAGTGTGTTCAAGTGAAAAAGTCTATTATATATGTGTGTGTCTGAGTCTTAAACATATTGCTGCTCATCATTTATATTTCCACTTGTTGATCCCAGGCAGCCAGAGTAGGGAGACAGTGGGCAAAGGAAAGCCTGGACCCCATCCCAGTCCCAGGGCTGTGAGGGGGAGGGACAATGGAGACTAAAAAAGAAAATGTTGCATTGGGCAATTAATTACCAGTTTTTAAAGTAAACCAAATGTCGTATAATCACCAGCTAATTTAGATATTTGTGCAGTTGATTGAAAATATGCAAAGAAAGCAACATTATTGAAAATTATTTTTAAATGTTTGGAATTTATTAGCGTCGACTATGGAAAAGAGATAATTAAGGATGCTAAATATAATTAATGTGTTGAGTTATAAAAAGCACTGCTTAGGTTAGGGGTTTTCCAGCAGTTAGAGAGATGGCTGACATTGTAATGACAGCTTTACATTTAAATATGTTTGTGGTTCACATAAATATGTATTGAAAAATAATTTCTCGGTGAATAAAGAATATACCTCTGTCTTCATATACAAGAACGCTCAGACACGAGCACATACAGGGAAGATATGAGTCTGTGGTAGAGAAGAAAGTCCAAACTGCTGCATGGTATGGATTTCCCATGTCTTCAGCATGTGCAGATTCCTTACTTGAGCAGGCAAGGTGAGGTGTTAATTTCTGGAGGTGTTAAATGTTGGGGTTTAAATAAAGTCGATTCACAAACATTGCAAAACAAGGTGAGATCCACTCAAGAAAACAAAGGCACATTTTGCTAGTTTGTTTTTTAATGATCTAAGGGTGCAGCCTATTCACTTTGATTCTCTTGAGGGAATCCAAGTCATGATTTTTGACTCCTCAAGGTTTACAGCCCTAGGGGTAGGGAGGCATCCTCAAGCAAGAGGAGGTCCAGTGTAAGGGCAGGTTGGAGCAAGATGGCAAAAGCCTCCCTGCAGAGAGGTGAGCTTTGTTCCTGTGCCTGCCATCGTCGGGGATGTTTGGGTTTCATATCTTCTGTCAACTTCACCTGTGCATTCCAACCTCAGCATGACCGAAGTGCAAAGCTGGAACACAGGGATGTGGAGGAGGTGGGGCTCTGGGAAGGGCCAGCTCAGGCTGCAGGGAGCTAACATCAGCCCCAAGGGATCTCCAGCAGTTTAACTGCAAAATCCCTTTGAGGAGCCAATACCAGGATGTGCTGCAGGGAGCCACAAAGTGCAGGTGCTGTGGGTCACTCATACCCAGGGCATCAGCCTGAGGAGTGCTCCAGGCACTCAGATACAGAGCAGAAAGACATCCAGACTGGCTGACAGACTGTATCAAACCATCCTATGCCAGCACCAGACACGGTGGATCTCCTAGGAGGCTGTGAAGCTCAGCTGAGGAACTGCTGCAGGTGCAAACAGCTGCAGTCTGGGCTTCCACATCAGCTCTTGGCATAGCAAACACTTACAAAAACAATTTTTAAAATGCACAAAGAATTACAAGTTTTAGAATTGTATGGAAGGCCAGACTTCTCTGACTAGGATCCTGAGATTTAGCAAAAAGAGACTTTGGCACTCAGTGATTTCCAGTTGGTTATAGATGCTTGAAACTCTGTGCCACCATTTAAACTGGTGCTTCACATCTAAATCTATCAACACATGGAGTTTGCCATCGGGTACAGTGAGATGTTGTACTTCACCCAGCAGGAGGATGAGGCTTGCCAGAGTCCCCTGCACTGTGCTACTTGGTCTTTGTTCTCATTGATCCTCAGGAAAAGTAAATTCAGACTATGCAAGGGAAAGCAAAGCACAGAGGGTGAGCTGGATTTTCCTTCAGTAGAAGGAAATTCATGGAATCATAGGATGGCCTGAATTGGAAGGGACCTTAGAGATCACCTTGTTCCAACCTCCTCTGCCACAGGGCAGGGACACCTTCCACTAGACCAGGTTGGTCCAAGAATTGTTCAACCTGGCCTCGAAAAGTTCCAGCGATGGGGCATCCACAGCTTCTCTGGGAAACCTGTTTCTGTGCTTCACCACCATCACAGTAAAAAATTTCTTCCTAACACCTAATCTAAACCTACTCTCTCTCTGTGTGAAGCCATTCCCCCTTGTCCTGTCACTCCAGGCCCTTGTAAATAGTCTCTCCCCGCCTTTCCTGTAGGCTCCCTTCAGATACTTCATTCTTCTCAGAAGGAAAATTACAGTACTGTAAACATTATTTCCACAAATCAGGTCAGATAAAAGAAAAAGTCTTATTTCTGGGCAGACTGGAACTGCTTTACTTTGGGTTTTGTTTCTTTGTGTTTTAAGATCCTTACTGTACCTTTGCTATTGCCTGAGTGGTTGTTGCACATGAAGAGCCTCCCTGATGTTTAAGATAAGCACTTAGCCTCCTGGAGAACAAAAGCAGCCAGGGTGAGACTCGTGTAACCTTGACAAACTGAAACCAATCCTTCCTGTAATGACTTTCCCAACTTTTTGCTTTTGTTTTTCTCCAAGCCAAGGAGTCTGTCTGAAACCAATAATACACAGTTCCCTTCCATGGGCATTTCATTACTACCTTTAAAACTAGAACTTACAGTCACTATTTGAAAGCCAGGTTTCCTCTTCCCTGGTGCTTTAAATGTGAATTTGAGGCCATAACTTAGCATGGGTTTTAAATGAACTTGAGAGTACTCGATGCTCTGTGTTCAGTTTCAATGAACACAACCTAAATTACTGAGGACAGAAAGTTCTTCGAGCTGATGTTTTCCACAGACATCTGAGATTTAAATACTACTAAAAGCCACTCATTGCATAAACCTTCATTGATTACAGCAGCGTTCAGTGCCTGTTGTCTGCTCCTGAGCACTGTTGCTCATCTCCCTAATTTAGGACATCTTGGCTTTGAATAGGTGTAGTGGCCCAAAATGAGTTGAATTTTGTGCCCATTACTTACTAAGCTGTGAAAATGATCCCTCCCCCTCCCTGCTCTCTAAGATCCTCGGAAAAATTATTTGCTGAGATGTAAGCAAATGTAGAGCTGAGGCTGAAGAGCTCAGTGTCAGCTGTCTTCTTTGGATGTCATTTTCCCTCATTGCAAAAAGGGTCTTTCAAGGAGATAGACAATGCTTACCTGTCTTTCTGTGTAGTAGGATAGTCATGAAAGGAAAACATATCCCTGAAAGATTATTACTGCTAGTGGAAGATAACACTATGGAAAGGAAGGAAGAAGATAAAATTCCCAGATACATGTTGCCTGGTTTTAGAACTTTAATGGGAAATAAGAGACCTCCTGAGGGGTTCATTTTACTCAGCTTATTCTCCAGTTACAGTCACATTCTTATTTAGGATCCTGGTATTTGGTAGAGAAAAAAACTTTCTCTGCTGACAGTATTTACCCCACTAGAATCTAATGAGATTCTGCTTTTGGGAATAAAACACAGAAGAATAAGGGGTGGCCTCACAAGAGGCCAGCTCTTGGATTGCTCCTGAGATGCCCAGGAGAGCAGCAAGAAGTGCTGAAGCCCAGGGTGTGAGGACAGCACAGCAAGCAGCTGCCAGTCCTGACCACAGCCTCCTTTCACCTGCCAGGTCCCCAGGATGCAGGAGCACCTTGAGGGCTCCACTTTCCCACGTGCCATTCCACAGGCAGAGGAACATTGCCCCACACTGCTCTTCCACAGTGGTTGGTGTGTTGGGATCCCTCCAGGCCCTGTACACACACACACACACTTGACTGCTGTGCTCTCTCAGGTCATAAACTTGTGTTTTTGCAGGCAAGGGGAGGACTGAGCTCAGCTGTGCATTCTGTACTCCCCTGGCTTTCCTTTTCATCCTGGTCTCTGCTATGGTGTTACCCATTTCCTCTCCCACATCTGATCAGACTAAAAATAAGCCATAAAAAAAAATTTGCGCTGACTCCAGTTGGAAACAAAATAAGTTATTTTACCTTTCTGGAGCAGCTGTTCCCCTCTGCCTGCAAACCCCAGCTGGCAACTGAGCCCCACACAGCCCCTCGCTCACTTCTCCCTGTGGGGTGGGGGAAGATATTTGGGACCGTAAAAGTGAGAAAACTCATCACTTGTGATAAAAGCAGATCAATTGGTAAGGCAAAACCCCCACACAAGCAAAACAAAACAAGGAATCCATTCACCACTTTCCAGGGGCAGGCAGGTGTTCAGCCATCCCCAAGAAAGCTGGGTTCCATCTCACCTAACAGTGACTTGAGAAGACAAACTCCATCACTGAACATCCCCCCTTCCTGCTTCATCCCCCAGCTCCTATTGCTCAGAATGATGCCATATGGGCTGGGATAGCCTTCTGGTCAGCTCTGTCCTAGCTCTGTCCCCTCCCAGCTCCTTCTGCACCCTCAGCCTCCTCACTGGTGGGGTGAGGTGAGGGGCAGAAAACCCCTTAATTTTGTGTAAGTACAACACAGAAATGGCCAAAACACCTATCAACACTGAACTATCAACACTGTTTACAGCACAAGTCCAAGCCATAGCCCCTTACCTGCTAGTGTGCAAAAAATTATTTGTGCCCCATCCAAAACCCTCACAGGCATTCATCAGATTGAAATGAAAACCTTGGAAGGTGTGGAGGGGAGCTGCCATGGAACTCAATGCCAGTGGGATGTGACAAAAGGTCACACAGACATACCTGCACCCTGGCTAGGGCTGGGGGTAGCTGGATCTTGAATTGATAGATGTCCTGGGTTTTAAACCTGCCCAGCTCCATCCTAGATAGGTTTCAGACACACACCTCTGGCTTCCTTCTGTGAGGCAGAAGTCACAAGCAAGGCAGAGTCAATCTTTCAGAAGTTTCCCTCTTCTGTCTCTGTTTCTGTCAAAGGGAATGATTAGGTTGACTATAAATGATATTAATGTTGTCCTTAAAAAGTCATAAGGAAATCTGCTGTAAGTCAGCCTGCTGTTCCCCTAGAATACAGAAATATGCCTGTTTGTTTCCCAAACAGTCATTTTCTGTAGATAGAGTAAAAGGAAATATATGGCACCAAAAAGCGATTGAAAGAGTGGGAGAGTTGGAAAGCACCACTGGAGCAGCATAGCCAGGGCTCTCCTGCAGTGCCATGTTCAATATCAGAGTACACTAGGTGGATTTGTCACTGTTATGGAGTTGGTGAGTTTTAGAAGAGTCACAACAAAATTTTCATTTTAGAAGTTGTTTAGTTCCCATATCGTATTAGCTGTATTTCCCTTTTGTCGTTGTCATTTACAAGAATATTGACATATAAACCAATGTTTGTTTTGTTAAGCTCATTTTCTCTTCCTACCTTCTTCCCCTCTGAAATCATGAGGTGAACTATTTGCAGAAACAATATATTTGATAAATAAACTCCTTTTCCTTTTCACAAATTATCTGGGAATAGACATTGATTTTTTTATTACTTTGTTCATTATCTAAAGCATTTGTCAAATTCTTTCCAATAAAATTCCAAACCATGCATTGCTGTCACAGCTATCGTTAACAATTTGACTTAGTGATTTACTTTCTGGAGCCAGATCTTGAATAATTCTTCATGTCATTTCCAAATCCCAAAGACACTGTTAATTTGCTTTGCAGGAGCATCTTCTAGTTCCCGCCATGCATCAGGATAACATTGTGCTAGGTGCTGCATAAAAGATCAAAAATATTCTGATTCCAATACCCAGGCTAAGTCTAGAAACAGTTGGATATTACCAGGAAAGGCAGAGCACAGCAGCAGGTGGGTACGATGGACACTGGTGCAGCATGCAAGCAGTCAAACAGTTGCCACATATTTTGTAGGCATCATAGCAAAGAAGGGTCTGTCTAAGCAGAGACTGAAAGAACTATGAGGCATTTTACTTAAGTACTGAAGTTATTTTGGTTTATTCATTGATCTGATAGTTATAGCCCCCTGTGTTATTTAATGCTGCTTGAGTTCTTCCCAGACCTTGCAGGCTAGCTGCAGGAATAACTTCGGGATCAAAATGTCTAGAGAAACAGATTTGTAGAGATATTTGTAATCTCCATCAATATTTCTTGTAATTACATTTTCAGAGAGTAAAAGAGATCACAAACAAAATCAGAGCAAATATAAGAAAATACTTTCTCAACCTTTAGTTTAAAAGTCAATTTTCTAAGTTCAATCAGGAACCATTCTCATTTTAACTGTAGTCTTCCTGCCTGAAAAGGGAAGAGTTTGCAAAAAGAGATAAAGAAAAGACTCCACACATGAAGAATTTTCCCCATAATTTTACAAGAGAAGCTCACAGCTCTTTAAAACTAATAATCATCATTTCAATATATAAAATCAAGCTTAAGCAGAATCAAGCAAGAGCATATCATATGTGACTGCTGGGATTATATAATGGGAAAGTTCTCATTGATTTTTATAAAGCGCTGGATCCCAGAGATTTTAAAATTAGGCACGAGGCTGACCCAGTTTGGGTGGAAAAAGCTCACAGAATCCCAGGGAAGAGCACAGCCCAGGGAGAAGTCTCAGGAGGTACAGTTATTTTTAACCTTTTGGACCTGCAAGACAAAGCATGAATTCTGAAAACTCTAGGTAGAAAAGGGGTATTTAGTTTTGAAATTTTAGAATCTGCTACCCCCTCCTCTAGATCCTGACCCTGGTAGAAAACTTGTATAGGAAACTTTTTTTTGTATTAAAAAAAATTTGGCATAGACTGAAGCTGACATTCCACTCATCCCTCCACAAGCATGGAAGACAAATGTAAAACATTTTCTAGGATGTGATTCAAGGAAAGAACAGAGTATGCAAGGTTAGACCACCCAAATAGAAAGGGGTCTTGATTTAGCTGAAATCAAGAAAGTTAAATTGATAACCAAACATGGCAAAGATAAACTGTTGAATAAAAAGATGAACTTACTCTCAGAATTAATATTGGAAATTTTGTCTTAAAAATGCTGCAATGCTGCAGTTTCACAGCGATTAAGTGTGCCTCATTAGATGATTCAAACAAAATTTGACCTGGACACGTATTCTTTTGAAATTGTAATTGAATTTTCTTCCAACATACAAGAAGGTTTCAGCCCTTCTTATAAGTATGAAGGGACTATTATCTGAATAGATTCTATTATACCTGCTGAACAGCATTTCAGGTACAAATTTATTTGCAGAGGAGTAATGTTAGACAGGCATTTATGTTTCGAATCAGGTGAGGACGAGATGCTTGTGTTGGTGCCTGATCTTATCATACCAGCGCACATTTTCAGGTGCTCAGAAAAGGGAAGAGGACCAAATAGACTTTTTTTTTTTTAAAACAATTTAGTTGTATGGTACTAGCCATATGCTTCTGGATTGAAATGCCCACCACTGTTTCAGCCTCATTTTACCACATGAGAAGGTAGGGCTTCAACACTTCCTTTCTCTCATCCCTAAGAACAGTATGTACCAACAGAAGCAGAACAAGGATGGATACCTTGGGTCTAATTTCCAAAGACCCTTCTAAAACCTGGGGCACAAACTAGGATGAGGAGCCTCCAGTGAAACAGAGGCACCCAGACTTGCTGGTGTTTGACTTCTGTAACATCTCCCACAGTCAGTTAAGGGATGCTTTTATTAGGCAGTGTGGAAATTTTATCATTTATAATGGGACTTTGGAGGAGCTTTGGCCAGAGACAGTCAGGAAAACCTCTCTGGACACAGAGCTCAGCCCTTCCTGATCCTTTCCACTCCTGCCTACACTGGGATCTTCCGCAGTCAACCCCAGCATGCCAGGCTCTGTGCAGGCAGGACAGGCAGCTCCAGCCTTGCAAAACACAAGGCTCCAGCCCCAGATGTTTGCTGATTCAGGCAGTCCTGTCTGGGTTATCCCCTTCATCTGTCTCTTATTCTTGCCATTCTGTGCCTGTCAGACGTCAGGACACTACCACTGGCAATAGCTTGAGGGATTCATTTTGTTGTTTTGGTTTGGGTTTTTTAATGTTTTCTTATTTTTCTGCTCAAGCCAGATGAAATTCCAGATTGTGTCCAAGTCCTGGCACAAACGTGAAGAAGGGCACTGTGGGACTGGCAGAGGGCTGAGGTGCCTTGAGCTGGTACTGCCAATGAGGACACGGGCAATTTCTCAGATGGAAATCACTGGCCTCACAGTCATATTTTGTTAACAGAGTTGAACGTTGCTCATTCGTTGCAAGTTGGCTTTGAGTCTTGCTCCAGATTTTCAGTGGAAGGAAAAGAATTTTAAGTCACTGTCTTAGAAATTTAGCTTTGGTTTGTTTCTTTTTTTAACATAATAATCTTCCCTAGCTCTTGCAAACTTTTTCTTATTTAACTACAAATGTTACAAATGTGTTGCCACATTAGCCCAAAAGTCAGCATTGCAGTCCTGCCCTGTTGATCTTCACCCATCTGCTGAAAGACACAACACAAAGCACACAACTGCAGAAAGGAACTTGGACAAACTTCATTCTAAGGCAAAGACTCGGATTTCATTGATCTACAACTTGACATTCAGTTCCTGCAACTGAATAGAAAAGAGGCATTTATAACCTATTAAAAACCCAAGGATGATTTTAGTCTTTTTTTTTTCTTGTTGGAGAAATCAGTCTTTCAGAATAGCCTGGGAGTTGCAAATAAAAAAGAACTTTGCTATGTTTATTTAGAGAACCTAACCCCTTGGAGCCAGCATTTTCACTAATGCATTTTACATTAGCGGGCTGCATCAGGAAATCCTGACTTTTGGTGCCAGGGGGGTAATTAATATCAGATCATGTTTGCAAAATGGTTGTGTTTATGTGGGAATGAGGACCGAGCTCTAACTGGCAGGGTTTGAAGTACTCAACTTTTGCTACGAAGCTTCCATAACTTGCTAGGATGGGCTGTTGATAGGGCTTGGTAATTTGGTAGAGCTACAGCTGCTGAGGAGAGCTGCAGCCTTTAGGATTCTGTTCAGAAAACTTGGAGGGGAGTCTGTAGAGTCTTAAGAGTGTGAGAAGATTGGAGGTAACATACAAATAGTTATTTTGCTCCTGTGGTCTCAGATGTCACAGGCAGTGCCCACAATATGCATCCTAGGATTGTCGTTTCTCAGTGTATCTCCACTGCTCCAAAACCCCTGCACTTACTAGAGAAGGAGCATCTGTGGGTGGTGCAAATGCATTTTAGCAACACACCTCAGAAGCAGTACTTGCTTTTGTGCACACATCAGCCAGCATGGTCCAAAAGAGGTGTGGGTCAGGTCAGTGGCTTTGAAGCCCAGTTTCCCCTGAGCTCTGTGTCTTGCAGGGGATCTGCAGCGTCACTCCAATGCTCCCCACTCTAGGAAGTACAGCTCCCCCTGTACTTGGCACACTTGCTTCTTCCTCCAGAGAAGAAGGAAGCATACAAGATCTTCTTAGCCCCCTCTTCCTCCCAACTCAAAGCCAGGGTGTTTAGGGAATGGGAACTCTACTTTCCCTAGCACAGGCACTGCCTGCAGCTCCTGCTGGGACATCTCCAGCTCTGCTGAAGAGGATGATGGAAGGACATCCTGAGCAGCATTATATTCTTGATATCAAAACCAGAAAAAAACTATAGAAGATGGTTTGAGCAGCCTGATCTAGTGGAAGATGTGCCTGCCTGTGGCAGGGGGGTGGAACTATATGACCTTTAAGGTCCCTTCCAACCCAAGACATTCTTTGATTCTAAGATGGTGCCTAAAAAAACCAGCCTATTTAGTAAGGACCTTGGGTTCTCACCTCCCCAGAAATCACAGTTTCTTAACACCAGTTTGGAATCTTGGACTAAAGCTTAATAGGGTTGAAAATCACTCAGGAGTAGAGGACCCACTGAATCATAACATTACGAATTGGTGTAGGCAAAGTTGAAAATTAAAGGATATTTATTTATGTTGAAAACAGGAAGAGTGCAACTGAATAACAGCAAACAACTGATGTTCAAAATGGGTTTTATCTGCTGGTTTCCCAGCATCCATTTCCATGGGATGTGGCAGCTGGCAGGTTCTCTGCAAGACCATTTATTTACTCTCTCCCCATCAGATCCTTTGCTGGAAGTTCATGACTCCCTCAGCGCTGGTGGGGATTAAAAGCAAAGGTGTAATCTATGTTAGAGCTAATATATGTTTTGTACTATAATGAGCCAATATACTATTATGGATCTTGTGGTCAGCTCACTGTGTTTGATAAATATGATCAATAGATGTTATTCCCCTCTGAGGTGCCCCCACCATCATCTTTCCATACTCACCTCTTGCCAGTAGTCATTTGGGGATAATTATCACCACCAAGATCCTACCTCTAATGCGCCCACTGTCTTTCCTTCTGTCATAAATTGGTCTGATAAGATAACAAATCTGAACTCTATTGCTATTATTGCTGTTATTTTACTAGTTCCTTGATCCTAGAATAGGGCTAGCAATCTTCATGGCAACAATAGTAAAATTCTATGTATCTAATGAATTTCACCTCATCTGGTATTTGTATCACTGATTATTCCTACCTGAGTCTAGGAACAATGTCCTACGCCTGAATACTCTTCAGCAACACTGTCTACAGCTTTTGTTCTCTGAGAAGTAATGGACCATCTCTTCTTTTTTTTTCACCAGTATCTCTCAATAATTATAGTTAATTTTGCTGCTTGCCTTGATTTTATTTCAATGTGTTGTACTGTTTTTTTAAGCCTATCCCTAACAATGAGAGCCTTCAGTGCACTTTCTCCTTTGTTTGAAGGCACTGATGAGTACTTGATCCTCCACATTGGGATAGTTTCTATATCTACCATAGTGTAATTTTCTTTAAGGGCTTGCCAGCTCTTCTGAACTCCTTTTTTAGACTTTTTTTTTCCCCCATTAAAGTTTACTATGGTAAAATCTCATCACGATGACTGCATTTGGTCTCTTCCAACTTGTTGTTGTTATGCATACTCAATTGGTCAATCTTCCATGCCTCAGAGAAAATGTGCTGCCTTATTCACTGACAAACCATCTCCTCTCTCCAATTTGAAAAAAATGTGTGTATGTTAATGTTCAAAACTACTAAATAAATAAATAGAACTGTGTATCTGTTATGTCAATGTAGCTATAGCTTCAATCATACACTTATGGATCTTCCTCTATATTCCTTCACTTACTGCATTTATACACAAGCATCTGGAGTTTTAACCTTATCAATTCAACATCCTCATTCTTGTTCATCCTCTGATCTTATATTATAAACCATCTCATTCTACAAAATCTTTGGTTCCTGACACTTTGTTTCTGGGCACTGACATCTTTGACTATTGGGGACTGACTGTGCATGAGGACCTGCAGAGCTGTGTCCAGGTTTGCCTCACCCTTAGCAAAGGAACTGATGTAGTGCAGCAAATTCAGTGGAGGGCCCTCAGCTGGAGCATTTGCCATTTGAGAGGAGGTAGTGGGCACAGGGTTTGTCCAGCTGAGACAATATGGTTGGATGGTTGGAGAGCAAGAGACACCAACATGAGAGGTTCAGACTTGTTAAAAGAAGAAACTTCACATGGAAGAGGAAAATCAGTCAGGGGAACATGGTTCCAGGGAGGTTGTGCAGTGTCTGTTCTGAGAAGATGGTCAGTCTGATCTGAACCAGACTTTGAGCAGGAGGTTGGACTAGAGACCTCCTTAGGTCCCTTCCAATGTGTATTAGTTTATCATCTGACTTGTAGCCTTCTGAGAATGTCATCAGTCATCAAAGTTGCTCTGAATCATCAAATTCGCCCCTTCTCCATCTGTATTGGCACTGGTGCTACAGACCCTCCCTTGTCCTTGCAAGTCTCCTGGGTTACATTAAGGAAGCCTTTATGCTTATTGATGCTTCTAAGTTACACCATCAATTCCTCCTCCTAAGCTTTCTATATCCTCCTTTTACTCAAACATGAGTTTTTTGGTTTTTTTTTGCTTTGAGAGGCCACATAGCCCTCAGATTCATCTGTGTGCAGTAAAGTGGATAAATGGAATCTTTTACATATGACCCTGTGCCATAACTGTGGCACAACTTCCCGGAGCCCACTTAGGGAGCCACTCTCCTTGGATATTTATTTATCTGGAGAAAACAGGAGCACTGGTCCCTCCCACTATCAAGATTAACTTGTGCAGGAGATGGTGGAGAGAAGGGTGTCCTAGTTTGGGGCAGTGAGGTCAGTCAGTACATCTGTGAAAATCTAGGAATCCTCATATAAAAAGAGTAGCAAACTCTTCTTTTTGATGGAGTCACAGGTGCTCACAGTGCCAGAAATTGACAACTCAGCGCTGGGATAAGTTCCACACAACATTACAGATTTTGCCAGGCACAACTTGCCAAGGCAGATTTTGTTGCCCGTCTTCCATGCAGTAGACTTCCCCACTCCTAAATCATCAGTCAGCGGAGAATAGAATCAAACCTCTCGGACACCCTCTCCTTCACATGCACTGGGGCTTGGAAGATGCTGTGATCTTTTAGAAACTTGGGGAGCTGCTCACTGTAGAGATCTTCACCCAAGGGCCCCACTTACAAATATAATGTAAGCCCATTCATTCATAGCTATCTCTTGGGCTAAGAGCCTACCCACAACAATGGAGAAAGTGGTCTCAAAACACACACCATGTCACAGACATCTGCCAGTTTCTCCAGCAGCAATTCTGCCTTTGCATCTTTGCCAGGCATCCAGGAGAGTCTTGCCTGTTACCTGTCTAGAAGATAAGCATGCTCAAAAGGAAAGCTGTCGTGGCTTACAACAACAGACGGCCAACATGGACCCACTATGAGAAATAGCAGCAAAGGAGAGAACTTCTTAATATTCATCTATCCATACAAACTGTCTGCACTACTGATGCCATAACATAGGGTAGCCTACAAGTTGCTGAGTGATTGGATCAGCCTGTTGCAAAGACACAGCCACACATGCACCAGCACCACAGCACGCTGCAGCATCCTCCTGCAACAACTCTGAGTGAAAAGCAGGCAGCCCAAAAGGTGCTTTGACCCACGAGCTCACTCTTACCAAACAGCTGATACAAGCTGGATGTGCAGCCAAGTGCCAAGTGACCAGCTGCCATCAGTGGTCACCTGAACAGTGATAATGAGGCATACTATCAAGAAATCCTGGACAGCCTCTATCATGCTGTGCCCACAGATCTCAGGTCTGCCACATTTTAAACTTCAGATTTTTAAACAGTCAAAAGAACTACTGAAGCAGTCAAATCAATTAGTATCAAGTTCCCTGTCAGCAGAGTGAGTCTCATGTAGACTCCTGCTTTTCTGCCATCCTTTTTTTGCAGCCAGTAGGCCAGAAAACATGAAACAATGTGAAACTGATGGGCAAATAACACAGGCAACTTAGAACTAAGCTTCTGAGGCAAGAGAGTACCAGCACTGCCTTTACAGCAAGACCACAGCAACAGCTGTAACAAGCCCCAATGAACACTGGCTCCATTAGACACGTTAGCATGCAC
Source organism: Thryothorus ludovicianus (assembly GCA_013397245.1). Taxonomy (NCBI): domain Eukaryota; kingdom Metazoa; phylum Chordata; class Aves; order Passeriformes; family Certhiidae; genus Thryothorus; species Thryothorus ludovicianus. Next base: position 453,469 of record VZTB01017138.1, on the reverse strand, counting down.
ACCAGGTGCCTGTAGCTGTGACAGACATCCTCGTACTCACCACACATCTTTTTCGGTCCTAAAATAAACCTCTTGCCATCAAACCAAAAACTCTGGGGAATACAACAGAAACCTTCGTGCTGCCTCAGGTTTGCCACATGCATACCTTTCCCGAGCCTACATGGACACTGAAGCAGGCGATAAATCCTAAGCCAGTGTCACTCTAGCAAATACTTTGTCTTACTCAGATGGGCAGGATCTCTGTGCTTATGAAATCAGAAACTCTGGTGCTTATAGGCAGAACACTCACACACCAGCAAGCTTCTAAAGATAGCATCCCACGGTCGAAGGCAAACATTTTTGCCAAGCTGGAAACAGTGTTGTGACTAGAAAGATACAGTTATCTAGGTGCTCAAATGAGAGCTAGCTCCTCTTTACTCTGCATCCTCACAGGGCAAAAACAAAAAAAATAAAACATAACAAAAACCAAACAAAACAACAGACAGAGATTCTGAAATTCTGATCATTAACCTTTTCAACTGACACAGCATCAACTTGCCAAAAAACTATCTCAACAAGTCAGACCATAATTAACATTTAAAAAGAAACTCTAAAAACTGTGGCACTTGTTTACATTGTAGCCCTGTGGAAAGAAAGTCTAAAGGTTCTGGGCTGAGAAAAGCCAAGTGTGGAAAAATGTCAATGCGGCAATACCAGAGACCAAAAATTCTTGACTTGAAATTTGCTAAAAGCATCAGGAAGTACAATTGATGGACTGAATTTCACAAAAACAAAATGTGTGTTTCTACCAAGTCTGCCCTCACAAATGGAATTTTTCTGTAAAATATCTGTAATGTACCTGTGTCAAGATGCCAGCACTCCTCTGGCAACACCAACTGCAGGAGGTGATTAGAATTTATGCTGTGTAAAATTAACTTGGAGATTAAATGAAAATTATGAACCAAAATGCAGAAGCATTTATATGGCAGTTCACCTAGAGCATTTGTTTAAAAAGTGCCAAGGCAAGTGAAAATAACATAGTGCCCTGAAGAGTTCACAGACTATTGGGTCTGGCTATTCCAGCAGCTTCCTTTCCACCCCCACAGCTCTTCCCACCAAAAAGGTGTACCTGTGTAATGCCACTGACATACTGAATTATCTTTATTTCATAAGACCAACATGTGAATAGTTAAGAGAAAAGTAAGAAAACTTTAACTAGAAAACAGAAAAATCTCTGGTAAAATCATCAGATCTCAAGCAGGGGAAAACAGACATTCTGCTGGATTAGTAATAATTTTTCCTGAAAAATGGGAAGCTTAAGAGAGTGGAGTGAACGTACCCAGCCAGCACTTTGCAAGACTGAAATATAAGTATTTCACTATTCACATTATTTCGGAGATATATTTCACCATAGTAAAAAAAAAAAAAAAAGCTTTCTGAATAGAACACTGCTGCCTCAGTTCAGCTCGTTTGACACTGGATCGTACACCAACAGCCTTCTGCTAGTGCTGCCTACTTCCAGGTTTTGCAGAGTGACATTCTAAATGTGACAATTATAAAAAATTGAAATATACTCCCAACATTTACAGCCAAGGCACCAACAGAAAGATATATTCTAGCCTCTAGAATGATGCTTATTGCATAAAGCTGTGAAACAACGTTTTAACATTCTTTCAAATTAAGCTTTTCATCTGCCCTAATTTAATTGTTCATGTGAAATGATGTTGCAGCAAAGTGAGGGTCAAGCTTTTCTCCCAAATAACAGGTGATAGGACAAGAGTCCTATTCTCCCTTCACCAACTTAGCAAGTTTCACATGTGGAGGTTTATATTGAGTATTTGGGAAAAGTCTCTTCCAAAAGGGTTATCAAGCCATGGAACAGGCAGCCCAGTGAAGTGGAGGAGTTGGCATCCCTGGAGGTATTTAAGAGAGGTGGTACTTGGGGATATGGGCTACTGGTAGACTTGGTTGTGCTGGCCTAAAGGTTGCACTCACTGGTCTTAAAGGTCTTTTCCAGAATAATCAATTTTACATTACTGTACATCTATCCAATTCATTTTTTAATCCTACTAAACCCAAGGGATTGAGTCTACAGTTCTGCATGCCATAAGAAGCATTTTATCAATTAAAGGTGTTGCTTTTAAATTTGGTCATGTTGTCTGTATCCTTACAAAAATTACACTGTTCTTTTATTTACTGCTGGTTCACACATACTGACATTTGACATAATCCCAAACATGCTCTATTTGTCCTCAGTCATTTGTCACCCACATAACCTTCTATCTGAGTTATCTTTCTGGTGTGGGAAAGACAAGGTTGAACACAGCAATTCTGAACTGAAAAAAACTTTTATCAGTATTTTGATATTTTGTTAAGCATTCCATAGCAAAGCCTTTTAAGTATTTTGGTAGCACTGTGATTCCTGACAGCCACTGAATAGAACTTTTACTGTGTTATAGCTACTGGACTATTCCTGACAGCTGAACAGCTGGCCACAAGTAAAAAGGAATTATCTCATCCAGTACTGTATTCATAAACATCAGTATTTTCTTGTAACTTCTGCTATTTCTGTAAGTTCCATTATATTTCTGGTTTTAAGTCCTGTATAATTCTAAGTAGCACCACTTCCACTTCATGTTGCTATTGAAATACATATTCTTTTCTCCAATTTAAGTGTTAATCAGTGATCCCTAGAGAGCTCCAGCATAACTTCCACCAACCTCTATCACTTGTAATATTTAGCACTTACACCTATTCTCTTTGCCACCTTATCCCACTCCCAGTGCTTCACAATCAACCTTACTCCATGCTTCACTTTTATGACAACAGCTTCTCAGAGAACTTCAGGCTTTGTGAATACAAAGATCAATTGCATCAGACTGTGCTATGAGTTGTTACTATAATTCTACCAGACTGAGGGTCAGCTTTTTTTTTTTTTTTTTAAATGAACACATCATTTAGCATAGGTTGTTTTGTTCTTTTTTAACTTACTACTTTGTCCAGGTATCTGTTCATGTCAAAAGGTTTGTTTCGCTTGCTTTTTTAGTATTTGACTCTTACGCTTCTGTTTTCTGATACAGCAATTGCTGTTCATGCAGGGCAAGACTGCTACTTTATTTTTTAACTTCTTCAGGGCTTCTGGCAGAACCACCACCTAGACTCGTTGAAGTAACAGTTTCTCTTAATTTTGTAAATTTAAGTGTTTTTTAATCTAAAATCTGATTTTTTAATGACACTTTCAGCAACCTCTGTGGTGAAAACTGTAGAAATACAATTATATTTTTGCACTGAAGTCCTTGCCCCTCTTTAATCAGGTGCATTTTCTCAAAAAAAATCAATTATTTTACACATTTTAGAGTAATTAATGTATGAAAATGGAGGTGTGTCTTTTGCAAAATGATATATTTACCCTGCCTATAAAGCAGCACATTTGCTTCCTTATGGCCAACATGGTGAAGTCAATTTCACTTGAAACAGGGAGTGAGCTTCTCCCTTCTGCAAGTCATTCACAGAGCAGAAAAGGAAATAAAACAGTCTGAATAGAGAAAAATACAACTGCAAAAATCATAACCCTATGATAACTAAAAGTCACTGAATACATTAACCCCTCCTCTTTATTCTTTTAACATTTTCATCATTTCTGCTCATGTATTTGATTTGCTGTGTCAGTCCCCCTCTTATTTTCTATATTCTGAATGTAAAATGCCAGTTGCAACACCTTTTTTATAGTTTCCTGTTAGCTGGATTTTATTTAATAAGGAAGACTTACTAAAACGAACTTTGTATCTTGCCATTTCCTCCTGGTCCTGTCGTGCACTCCTGTTTCTTCTTTTGTTTAGGGAACACACGTTCCTTTTTAATATATAGTTTCAGTAGAAATACTTCTGCATGGAGCTATCTTCTCTCAAGTTGTTCTTTTGGCATAGTATCAGAGGAATAAGGTAATTTTTGTCACCACCAATTAAAAAGTTTTACGAAACAGGACTGTTATAAAACAATTAAACCTTGCAAATGCAGTAGTCTCTAGGAGGGAAACCCTGGAGGAAATTCTGCTTATTAAAACTGCAATTTTAGTTTCCATTAAAAAGGAGAGTAAGACAACAGAAGATGGGTTGGCAAGACAAATTATTTCTTAATGTCAGTTGAGCCTATTTCAAATGAGATAACATATCTACACCAGGTTGGGTTCAACACATTTTTGCCTCGTCAACTCATTTATCTAATTCAGTCATCTTGATTATAGCCTCATGGACCTTCATTTTCAGAGGAAGAATTTCTTAACAAACAACCTACACAACATGCTGATTACTGAACAGTTAATTCTAATTAACTTGGCTATGGCAAGAGAATTTTGATAAAGTCCTAGACTGCAAATAAGGTTTGGTTATTCTGGCCAAACGTCTTTAAAATCAAAACCCACAGCAGAGTCTCCAGATGAGACATCAGAGTGATAGGGATCTAATTTAAAGAAACAAATGAGAAAATTAAAATCACAAATAATTTATTCTTCCGTTAGAATTGATGGAGTACAGTTTTAAATAGCAATGAAGTACACAGTGGTGGAAAATTGGCACAGAACCTACAAGCTTTTAATTCATAATAATGTTCCTCATGCCATATCTGTTCAAACCTTGATGTGTGTTTTCTATTGACTTTAAGAAAACTGTTTTCCCTTTACAAAGGATGCACAAATTGAAAATCTTGTCTTCCATATATAATGTCACACATACTATAAACTCCAGTTGTTTTTTTCCCCCTGAACATTGATTGCGAACTGAAAAAAAACAAAATATTATTTTACTCCTGGGTTAATTTTAAGTTTTATCATTTATAAAAGTTGCCAGGGATTATTGAATGCATGTATTTCTAGAGAACAGAATATCCATTTATTTATCTGATACACAGTTGCAGGGCAGTTTCAAAACCAATTCTTTTGTGTGCTATTGTTACTGATCAAGGTGCTGCTTCTCTCTCACATGCAACGCTATAAGCATCAATGCAGTTCAAAACAAAATTTGGCATTTTCCTCACCAGCAGGTTTTACACTCGGTGTTATAAAACATCCCCTTGGTCTCATGTTAACCAATAAGAAAAATGGGAAAAACCAAAAAAGCACCTTCCTTTTCTGAAGTTCTTAAGTCCCAGTTAGGAAAGCTGTCCTGGTTCCGGCCAGGACGGGGTTAATTTGTGCAGCAGCCAGGAGGGGACACCTCGTTCTCACAGGGGCCCTTCCCGGCTGTGTAGTGGGGTGGAACCGGGGCCTCTTTCTTGCACCCTCTGGCACTGGTATCGCTGCCATTACTTTTGTTTTCTTATCCCACTGCTGTTCTTTTACCTTTTGTGCCTCCGATTCTCCTCTCCAGCCACAAGGGAAGGGGAGGGAGAGTGGGGAGCAAGCGAGCAGCACGTGGTTTGGAGTGTGTCAGTGGGAAGACTAAAATTGGGGAATACCATTCCTAAACCACAACAAAAGTTTAGATAGGCTTTACAAAGTCCTCTAGGCTATTTTGATACATACAAATTATTCAACTAAAGGTTAAAATACACTTATACAATACAGTCCTGTTCTCCATATTCTTTTTCATGTTCTTTGCATATTCAAGCCAAGTAAAATTAACACTTGTCATTTTCTTTGTTATTGCAATTATTAAGAAGGATTACAGCTTGCTTATGCAAAGCTCTGACAAAACACTTGAGAAATAAAACCCAAACGTTTATCTTGTTACCCAAAAAATGTTGCAGAAAATTGTCAAACTATGTTAGAAACAATTTTTACAAAACCGCTTCACTCAGAAAAAATTGGAAATCTTAAAAAATTCATCTTTGCACAAGACTATATTACACTGTCCTTAATTATGTTCCCATTTAGATAACTGGGATTCTTAATCTTTGTACGTGAACCCATCAGTGACATAGAATGCTCTCCATCTTTTCACTGTTATCTTTATTGTACACCATTTCGAGACTAATACAATCAAGCATTTACCATGCCCCTACCCATTTTTAACAGTAGATTTGTTATCCTGCCCAGCGAGTAGTGTACTGTCTTGCATATTCACCACATGAAAAACATAATATACAAAATATTGCTGCTGTAAAAAGTGTGCATTTCCCCTTTTCCCCTACAAAAAAAATCTGTGGAAAAAATATTAAATTCCCATAACCTTCATAAACATACAAAGCTGTTCGCACCTCTCAGTCTGTAACAGTATATTTGACATACAGTTCTCAACTCACTGCAAATTGTTATGTCACAGATTTTCTGTCCAATATTGCCATCTAGAGTAGAGATGTGAAACTAGTTTCTGAGAATCTACAGTCTTTAACAATTAACCCATAAAGACTGTATACCGTAAAACAGCCACAAGATTTTTCCAAAATCTAGATGGAATGGGAGTTTCTCATCTTGGGAAGATGTCCACAGTGCTGAGGAGACAATATGGCTGCTAATAGATTTTGCCTACTGGAATGTGACTATCTTTTCACTGTTGGTAATTTCCATATTGACCCTAAAAAGAAATTCAAAATACATAATTAGACTACAAGGCATATTTTCCTGCATTTAAAGCTGAAATTGGAAGACCATCCAAATAAACTATGATATTAAAAGGTGGAAACAAATACAAGTAAATGATATACTGACATGAGTAACTAGTGTAGTTTCATTTCACTAAAAATACTTTGTGCTTTAATGTAGAAGACCAAAGATATTAATTTAAGGCCAGGAACCTAATTTGATCAAAAGAGTACACCTTTACATTCAATAGGCTGTCGTGAAATTAGCAGAACATCTTCAAAAAACAAAAGATGGAGATTACTTGTCACCTAAACTTTGAAAATTGTTTCAAAAAGTCAAGGTCACCTAAATTCTAAGTAATTTAGAAAACTAACCATGATACAGAAGTACATAAAATTATTAATCTATCAAGTACTGCAGAATAATGGTACTTGTATTTCAAAACCAAGGCACATCCTGGTGAACATGAAGAACTAGTCCACATATCCTACCAGAGGCAATTATTCCATAGATCTGATATACAGAATTACCACACTTATTGGTATTCCTTATTTCTTCTGACAGAATGTCATGTACTGCAGAGGTGGGCAGGGGTGAAAGCATCAGTGCTATAAGCCTACCATGATCCTTCACCACAGGGTTTGAGGCTTGCAGAAAGAAGTACCATGCTAGGAAGTGGACATAGCCCAAACTGATCCTGCCACCATTCTGTGTAAAGTACTAACACAACAAGGCAGTATTTTACATTTCAGTTTTATGTTGCAATGTTGGTTATGTTCCATTATAATGTAACAATCAGCCATGAAAAAGAGTTTCACAACAGTTGCCAGATGAGAACTTAAGCAGTGCAATTCCTATGGGAATAGCCAATACGAAAGAGAGGTCTTTTATAATTGAGTTTTTCCCAGTGGAACTTAAGACTGCACAAACCAGTCTACCAACAGAGAGGTTTATTCCACTTCTACTGGAAGGGAACATGGAAAAAACTCAGCAAATTGTGATTAAGTTTTCTTGACCCTATACTGGCCACAAGCAAAGAATTCTCCTGTAGGTTATTGGTTTCAGAGGAAGCTACTGGTTCAGTGCATAAACATTTTATCTGTTGAATAATTAAAAGTAACTGCATCTCTAAACTACCACTCTGAGTCTTTGCTCCTTCTTCCTTGTCTTTTCTAATTTCTGTAGAAAGAAAGCCAACTTTTCTTTAAAATCGTGGGCAATTCTCACTTCCTCAGAGAAATTTTTCTTGAAAGTTCAACTGATCTACTGACATGACAGAACTTTATTTTAACATGAGAATCTCAGCTTCATCATTTACTTAATCTTTACGTTATTTATACCAAGGAAAGCAACAGTATACATTTTGATGATGTTTCTGAATGATTCATAGTGCAAAGTTCGGATTTTTACAAGTTAGTACCTTTCACAGGAACAAAACCGGTTTCATCCTTTAATTCTAAGATAGTTTTTTTACATGAGCCCTTTACTACAACTCCAGTCTAAAGTTTTGGTGGTAATTATTTGTTTGTTTTAATCTTGTCTTAGCAGTGATAGGAATGAAGGAGCTGATTTTCAGTTCATTTCCTTGCCATGTTCACTGCCCCCTTATACTGCTCAGAGAAAATCTGTGCAAAGGCAGGTTTCACGTCTCTCCATAAGCTCTGCAGCTGAAAGATCTCAGCTGCATGCCTGAGGTGCTTTTGTAATTGAAGAGGAAGACTAGGATTAGGATTTGTGTTTGTGAAAAATAAATTCAACCATTCCTATTGTAAAGCAGTAATGAAAAATGATCCACCATGAGTTTTAGAAGCCTCATCTTTCATATTAGTCATTCACCATAAGGCTATGAAACAAATCACTTTAATTTTTAAGGTCCAAAAATACTGCTGGGAAGGCCTCACTTTGCCAAATTGCATTAAACCTTAGCAAACTCAGGAGAGAATGACTAATCTCAATTCCATACAAATGATTCTTGGTAGCTAACCAAGAAATAAACTCCGTGAGAATTGTACGTACATACCTGAAAGACCATGTCCTCAGATTTGTGAGTTTAAATGTCCAGAATCTAAGACTATCAAATGAGTGTGTAAGAATCACAACTTTCTCATCAAATGAAAGAATACCTGGTCATATCCATAAGGCCTCTGCTGTGGTGGTTGTGGTGGCCCAGGCTGTGTGGGTCTGTATCCCCCATACTGCTGTCCTTGTCCTTGTGGATAATTGGGATATTGAGGCCCTGGACCACTCTGGGAAGGACCTGGGGATCATTAAATGAAAAAAACAAAAACAAAACCAAAATGCTTAAGATGTTGCTAAAAACAGGAAAAACGCTGAATAACTAACCAGGACTAAGAAATACCACTGCTGTGCAATGAGGTCTTTTAAATGGCCCACTCCCCTCCCCCTGGAAAGAATCTTTGCTGCCAGGCCCTGTGCTCCAACCACAGAAACATTTATTTATATATTCATTATTTAATATCAATGCATGTAGCTCCATGTACAAGGTCAGAGGACAGAGAAGAACAAGGCAAAAATTTATAAACATGAGTCCTTTCAAGGATTTAGGAAGGCAGTCTTCTGATATATACTGCTTCAGTTCCAGAATTTTCTAATGCCAAGAGCAGCCAGATAATCAGCTATGTTTAATGTTTGGACTTTTTGAAGAGACGAGCAGTACTGTGCTGTCAGAAAGTGAAGTCTTACACCACAGTAGGCAATCATGGACAGGGTTTCAGGTAAGCAAGTTATAGGTGTATAAAATGTGAGATGTGACCAGCAGTAAAAGCTATTGTGAGATGGAAAAAAGCACCCTCTACTCCACACTCCTTTGGTAATATTAATTTTCCAGAAAAAGGCTAGGAAAAAACCCCAAACTTGGACTCCAGTCTTTTTTGTCTGTAAAAGAAGTAGTTCTTTTGCAAGTATAACTTTCTGTTACTATTCACAGGGACTTGGCCTGTCTACCACTGGAAGCTGCATGTTACCACCATCAGGCAGTGCAGCCATGTTCCAAACAAAATTATCCCCATCCTCTCTGGCACTGGGAGAGACCCACTCTGTATTTCAGAGTATTCACTCTGTATTGGCACACCTGATGAATCCATTGCAGTGGACATGTTACCTTTTTCAACACCACCCCTTAAAAACTGGGCCTCTGTTTTTCAGAGCTGAAGATCTGCAGCTCTCCAGAAGCAGTTTCTTTTAAACAAACCAACACTTTTTTTCCCCTCCCCTCAGAAGGAAGAGTTTTAGCAACTGTGATTCAGTTCTTAGAGAGGTTTAGTTTTAGCTACATGCATTGGACATTAAGATGACATCAGCTGGTAACTCCTTCAGTAATTCTGGACCCATAAGACAGTGAAAAGATGACCTGGAGAAGAAAAACTCCATAAGCTATTACCATTCTCCTCAGGCCTCAAATCCCTTGAACTATGCAGTTTCAGCTTTCCACAGTGAAACAAAATCTTAAAGATTGGTAATAATGACTGAGATAATGATTTATTTTTGAAAAATAGAATGCAATTAAATATTAAATTGAGCAAGAATATGACATCCTAAAAGTGCTGTGTTCATCTGACAAATGAACATGGGTTTATTTATTCACGGTAATTCTTTATAGCTGAATTCTAAGTATTCATTGACACATTTCACAGAAAACAAATGGTACTTCAGTAACGATTTTTGCTAAAAACCAGAAACTGAGAAATATTCTGTTTTATGAATTATGTTGCAAAAGTGGCTCCAAAAGATTTCCTAATCCCTTTTCTTCTAGTATTTCTTAACCTAAACTTCCAGAAAAAATCAGATTTTATTTCTTTACTTACAAAGTTCAGAGCAATGATCTACACAGACCACCACTCTGATCTTCACTCTGTTCCTACATCATGTTTAGTAGAATGTAGGTACAAGTTGCTTTAGAACTCTCAACAGATCCATAACCTCCAGAAGTAGAACACTTGGTAAATCTCAGTGGATCCTTTTAAAACTTAACTCTGTCTCAATATAACTGGATTTCATGTGAATCTGGCATTTACATGGCAAACAAATTACCCATGCACTTCCTCACATACACACAACGCTGGAAGTTTTAGCATTTAAGCCTGGAAAAGAGCTGAAAGCTAAAATACATGGAATTTATGGAATTTCAGAGATTCCTTCTTCTGTCATAAATATATATGACTTTACAGTATGCAAGCAAGTAAAACTTAAAAGAGCAGTAGTTTCAGTATGCTCTTCTGACACTAAATTTTTTAGAATTAATGCACCAAAATTACATACTACTGCTTTAAGTTTCCTTTTTGGGAGGTTTTCCTTGAATCCAGGGACTTGTGGCAGAGCATTTCTAATTCCTGCTGTATATCAGAAGGTTAGGACTACTAGTGTGAATTTATAAGGCACAGTTTCTTTAAAGCTGCACTGTCAATGCTTACAGTCATTTCTCTACTGATCAATACATGAATTTGAAAAGAATGATTCATGTATGTTGAATGAAGTTTTAAAGCAGTTTTTAAAAGACTGTTTTAACTGGCAAATCCACAGATGAAATGGGTTCTTCATCATCTTTGTGAGTGCATTCACCTACAGAAGACTAGAGCAGAATCTTTCTGGGTCCTTCTAAATTACAGACACCCATTACAGTGCTGTGCAGTCACTTTTGGTTTTCTGTGCCACTACACTCTCCCAGACTGCCAACAGATCTAATTCCCAAAAGACACTGCCTTCCACGTTTTCTTGTCTCAGCCCAGTGAAATTGCAGGCACAGAGCTGTTCTGTGCAAGCCTGGCCTCTGGACACAGTCAAACAGGGATGGAGTAACGCACAACAAGGGTCTCTCTTAGTCCTTTCTGTGACAGCTGTCTGTGTCCTCAGGCTCTTACCATAACCCTGCTGCTGTCCTGGATAGCCTTGTTGGCCGGGATATTGCTGCTGCTGTGGTGGATAACCCTGCTGTTGGGGTGGTCCTTGATATGCATCTTGCTGCTGACCATATTGCGAGTTTCCTGTAAGATCATTGCAAGAAAGCAAAAACTCATAAAGATACCTATTTTATAGTTTTTCCTTCTAAGATGCACAGCCAACAACACAAGAACAAAATGAAAATGCAATATTGATTTCAAAAACTGAACAAAACAAAGAAAACTCAAACCAAACAGAAGGAACTCGGCCAAACAAACTGCAGTTAAAGCCAATTTTGCAAAGTTGAACTGCAGCACTTTCAGCATCTCTGCCAAACGAGCATTACATTTACTGGAACATCACAGTCATAAGATCATGACTATGCTAAATAAAAAAAAAAAATAAAAAAAGACAAAATTAAGGACAGCTACAAGAGCACAGACTAGCTACACAAGATCAGCAAGCTGTTTCCTAACGGCACTATAATTATACAAAATATATACACACACAAAAAGATATACAACTGAACCAACAAATTTATGTTAAAATAAAAATTTCCATTGAGGTAAAAAAAAAAAAATCTCTAGAGTGTTTTAGTCATTTTACTGTTGTTAGAATGGCAAATTGTGGTTATATTTTTTAGGTGTTTGCAAGAAATTATTCTGAAGGCTTCAAGTTCCCTGCCATTTCCAAGACAGCCAGCAACTAGTATTCTACGAGAGCTTTGCATGGGTATAAGTTGTGTTGTGCAAGAATTTCTGTTCCCGTTGAGGTGGGGGAGGAAAGGGAATGTATGTGTGTGTATGTGTGAAGGTATATAGATACCTCCTTCGTAGTAATGTTGTGAGGAATCCTCATAAGGCCTATCGTAGCCTTGTTCAGGATACGACGGTTGCTGATAACCGTAATCATTATGACCTACATCAATTCGACAAGAGACAGGAAGAAACGTTAATGGCCTCTGAGTGAAAACCCTAAAAATAGTTCATTTCTCAGAAAAATGAAAAAAAAAAAATTTCAACTGGATATACATGAAAAAGAATTTTCAATTGTATTAGCCAAAGACTTATTAATATGATTTCCTTTCATATTGAATTAACATGTGACAGGGGAAAAAAAAAGGCTTAATGCAGTAGTTCTAGAAACATCACAGCAAGGGATGGTCTTAACCTTCCGATAATCCTTGTTGGGGGAGTGGGGGGGAAGGTACTTCATCTTTCACTCAAAAAAAAAATGAAAGCATTTAGGCCTTTCACATGTAAATAACCTGAATTAAATTAGAATGAACAAAGAAAGCAATTATCATACTTTGTCTAACACCTGTTCTGCTGATCTCCAATTCAAAAGCATATGCTAAAAGCAGTGTGAAATATAACAAATAAAGCTCAATGAAGTTATGAACCATCATCTACATTAAATTTTGGTTTTGAATGATAGAAATACAACACTCTCCAGGTTTTCCCTACGAACAGAATTCCTACTTAAAGTCCTAAAACTTTCCTCTTACATTCCAGTCCTGAGCAGATTCATTACAAACAAACCTTTCTATTCAGAGACTACAGGCATCTCTGATTAAGAAACCAATACATGCAGTAAGCACCCCACCTGTTGCTGGTTTTAGCACACATACATTTTGTCTTACAGATGATCAAAATATAACATTACTAACTTGGTCAAGAGTATGTGCCAAAATTTTGTTTACATTCAAAATTAAATAATATAAATTTGGAATAAAATTTTTAAATACAAGTAATAGTTCTGAAACTCAGTGGTTTTGTTACTAGGTCTGCAATTGTACAATACACCACTAACTCAATCTTACATGCACACAACCATTAAAACAAGTCTTAAAATATGCTCCTTGTATTCTACGGAGGAGTAATAATGAGGTAATGATAAAGATGACTTTTTAGAAAGAATAGATCTTAGAAGCAATCTGTGCTGCCACAGAACTGTTGATGGTAACACCAAACTGTCCATACTAGAGTAAATTGTCTGTACCAATTTAGTGTTTATGTGTGTACATAAATGTTCAAAAATGAAACCTGAATAGTTACCAGTTAATGCAACTTGTAATATAACTCCGCACACACACCTTTAGAAATTAACACACGTAAGCTTATACAGATATGGTGTGATGCATCTTAAAATCAGTTTGATGGAAAGTAAATTCAAACAACTGACTTGGATCCCTTTATTTACTATGAGTAGTTGCTTTGGCAATTTACACAGTTTTGCTTTGTATATATTTTTTAAACATCAACATCTACCACATTTCTTGATCTTCGTAAGATACCATTAAGTTGCACACATGGTTATCACGGTAGTCAGGAGTCAGCATCTTTGTTCTCCCAGTCTCTGCTCAGCCTGAAAACAAGTTAATTTCAACTCTTCTAACTTATAACACAATCCAATAGTCTTCAGCACTCCATATTCCAAGAGGGAGGAAGACAGATCTATGAAATTCAAAGTTTCAGTCTTGTCTTGAAAGCACTGAGGGGACATCTAAGAGGATTCACATTTCCAATATCCTCAGGGCAGGGACCACTTTATTCCTATATAAATGTTACACTGAAAGCCCATATCATGTCAGCAATAACACATTTGTGCGACTTATATGAAAATGAAACACTAAGTTAAAAAAGTATTCAGAGAAAAAACCCACATTGTTTTAGCAAGTTTTTTCAGTTCAGTAAGTTTTTTAATAAAAGGATATCGCCCCCTCTCTTATTGATAATAAAGTTATGTCTGTTTAAATTCATCTCAATTATATTAGACATGTTAAGGAACTCTCCATTCTTTGAGAGAAATCAATTATTTCCATTCTTTCGAAATACTAAAACTGTTGTTAAGAGTTTCAAATGAGAGTAATACAAATTACATGCTTTAAGTCGTAAATTTAACTAGTCATAGTAACTTAAACTGTAGTAACAGTTCTGAATTTGGAAGGTTTTGTAAATGTGAGGTATGATATCCAATTACTATTCTTGCCTCATCCTCTAATTTTGGGCATATGACTACATTAGTATTGGGCAGGTATAGAAAATGGGAAAATTAACATTTATGAGAGATTACCATCAGGGTAATATTGCTGGTTCATGCCTTCTGGAGGACCTTGTCCACCATGACTGTATTGGTCCCCATAATAGTCTTCCTGGCCTGAGTACTGCTGTGGTGGGCCTGAAAAACCACAACCAGTCAATACGTAAATAACTTGTTTTCTCTGTTATAAAGCCTGCTAATTTCTGATTTTAGTATCAGAAATACTTCTCAAATGTATTCCCCACCCATACTGTTGCATTACAGACAACATATGTAATGTTTTAGTTAAAAAAATAAGTAAATGTATCCATCTACATATACAAATACACAGTTGTTTGGCTGCACTAGACTGAGACTATATATATCAAATGTCAGTTTTGAGCTCATTTTAGGAATATGTGTATAACAGACTAGGGTGTTAAAAATAAAGTTATTCCTTATTGAAAAAGACTAAAAAGGAAAAAGAGAACCAATATTGTGGAATATCATTCCTTTTTTTGTAATTAAATGAATTCAGAACCAAGTAGGTATTCTGTTCCTTTTCTGTACCTATCATTTAAATATCAAAACAGAATTCTGCATCAGCATATCTGAGATGCATAATTTCAAAATGCACAATCTCAGTAAGAACCAAAAGAAAAATAAAACAAACTTGTCTTCACATTTCATGGTGAGAGCAGTAATCTCCTGCTGCAAGAACCACCCTTAAAAAGGGTAACAAAAAGAGTGTGCAAACAAAGTCTGTCACATCAAATGACTTGACAGAAATTTGGTGTTATCAAGAAAGTGATGTAAAATGGCTTTAAATATGGTTATTTAAAATCGATGCAAAAACACTGAAGTGAATTCCTACCTTGCTGTGGTGGCCTGTATGGAGGAATCTGTCTCTGCCCCATCATGTGATTTCCTTGGTTAACTTGGCCCATCATTCCCATCGGTGGCTGCTGGCCCTGGTAATGCTGGCCACCTGCCTGTGGCATGTTGTATTGCTGGGAGGGAGGCTGCTGGTGCATCATTGGACCTGCAAAAGGAGAAGCAGCAAAAATGTCAAATATGCAAAAATTATTTGTGATTAAACCTTTCCAAAAGAACATGGAAAACCCAACCTTTAAAAATGAACCAAAAAAGGCTCTGTATATCTACTGCTCTGATAAGTGTTTGTTGTTTCTGGACCTATGCCAATGTAGGTGAACAATTCAGTAACCAAACTACAAAACAGAAGTCAGCCTAAATAGGGTTGTTTTCTAGATGATGTTGCTTCAAAACCACAGGTATCAGTTTACACGTGCACAAAGATAAGTGAAACACTTGTATGACTTTTTGTTTTAAAAAATATCTTCAAAAAAAAAGTGTAGGTGAAAACCTGATGGTGAAATCATGGTAAGTCACAGAAAAATAATTTTGTGATTATTTGTAATAATTTGTGATCTCCTCAGAGCATAGTTTCAATACACACATAGTTGCTGTTATATTCCATCAACAAACCACTAAGCCACAAAATCAACAATTTTATTTATCCTGTAAAGATAAAACCATGTGAACAGACAGGCAATTACACAAGACATAGGCAGAAGGCTCACAGAACACAGGTTCTGCCTGACACTGAACAGTCCCAAATAGTCTGTAACAAAAAAAATTTTTCATAACAAGTTCCAACAAGTTTCTATGAACCACAGGAAGAGATCAGGAGAGGTCAAATACTGTCCATGTTTTATCAACTGAAAAAATCTGATTAAAGCTGTACTTGGAGAAATGCAAATTTCAGTAATGAAAACAGACAGTTAAAGAGCACCCTACTGACACCACACAGCAATGAAAACGATGATTACACCATTTCATTATATGAGATTGCAGGTTAGACTGATATAACATTTAACAAAGAACAGCCTCTATGCTTCCTCTGTAGTACTACTTCAGAAAAGATTTATTCTAGTATCAAAAACAAGAGGAGGAAAAAGTTGTGACAAGGAGATAAACTTTTTTAAACAACAGATTTTTGGTTATTATATTAATTCAAACCACTTCACACAAACTGCCCAGTCTATAATGGTGAAACCCTAAGCACTTCTGCCTTTTAAAAAAATTACTTATTTTATAAACTACAAAGACAACGAGAAACTAGCAGCCTCCCTAAAAATTAAAACAAAGCATGACATCAAACATCAAACTAGCAGAGCCACTCTTAAGTGCCATCCAAGGAGAAAAAGGAAGGCATTACCTGCCTTCTGTATGCTTAGATTTTTCCTTTCCTTTTAGTATTTTTAAACAACTACATGCTGAAGCACAAGCAGGAAGTCCTGTGTCAAACTACAGCACTGGAAAAATACCTAGATACAGTCAAGTGATACTGGATTTATACAGGCAAAGGACTATGCTGTCACTTAGATTCTGTCTATGCAGAGTTACGAGGGAAAGTTAAGACAAATTAATTAATGGTATGAATTCAAAGTGCATTAGTTAAATCCCATAAAACCCCTGTGTGGGGTCTCTCATTAAGAAGTGGCCTAAGCTTCATTTTCCTCTAAAGATAAATACTGGCCACTCTTAAGAAGATCCAGTTATGCTTTTGTCCTTTAGTTTGGCAAGTTTCTGCGTCCCGGTTTTGAAGTTAAACAAAAAGGGTTAAATTCAGATGTACTTATTTTAGTTATTGGCAAAATAATTTCCTTTTTTGATCTTCTAAATGAGTAGGTAATTTAGATTATTCCATTTCACTGCTCCTCTATTTGGAGCTACTGAGAAACATTAGGCAGTCTTGAAGGAAAAAAAGGAACTTGTTGCCATAATATTCCTAGATCTCAAGAAAGCTTGTTAATTAACAATATTAATATTAGTCACAATACAATATGATAAAATGTGTTGGGTCCCCATGGTGCAATGTAGAGATTTTCTGTTTGCTTTTTAAATTAGAACTTCATTAACGCTTTGTAGAGCTACAATGAGAATTCACTACCCTGTATCAGGCTGTGTGTTGTGTTCATAGCAGACGGCCTGGCTTCCTTCCAGTTTGGTTCTTATTAAGAAGATACCTAAAAGAACCACCATGGTCTCTACTGCCTCATGGAACATAACCATTTCATGCAGCAGTTCTGAGGGAACTTTGAATTTATTCTTCCATTTGAAAAATCTAGCCTAGGAGAAAGCTACGCTTATTCATTGTGTAAAATTTAATATGACATAAAATCCCAAAACGCAATAAAAAACTTAAGACTATTGATTCATTATCTACTTGGATATGGACAAACTTGAGAAGTGAGCCCAAGAGAATCAAGATCAACAAGTCCAAGTTCAAGGTGCAGCACCTGAGTCCGGGCAAACCCAGACAAGAGTACAGAGTGGGAAACTCACTGAGAGCAGCCCTGAGAAGAACTTGAGGGTTTGCATTGATGAAAAGCTGGGTCTGATCTGGCAATGTAGGCCTGCAGCTCAAAAAACCAACTGTATCCTGGGCTGCATGAAAATACATGGCCAAAAGGCCAGGCGAGGTGATTCTGCCCCTCTACCCTGCTCTGATCCCACTGCATAGATGAAGCAACTGGATATTCATATCTAGAGTATCAGCAAAGCCTACCATGCCAGACCTACCATGGTCAACTCATCACTGGGTCCATTGTTACAAAAATAACAAAATACACACCAGCAGCCCTCAGCAAAACCTCTTCCCTGTTTTATTACATTTAAAAAAAATTGTTTGTTTTTTAAATGAGAGTTTTAAGCCTTGTGAAAGTGATCTTGGAAACTATAATGTAGGGTCAATTTAAAACTTGACAAACACTACAATTCAGATGTGCTTAGTCAAATAATCCACCATCCTAAAGGCATTTTAACACTAGGAACAGTTTAAATATTATCTCAAAAGACTTTGAGGATACTCAAAACTTTTTGCTACTTCTAATGTATGATTCAGGCTGCAAATTAAAGACATTAGACATTTTTTCACAATTTATTACCCCACAAACTTCTCGTCTCAAACCAAATCATAATTTCAGGTATCATTTAAAAAAAACTAGAACATAAAATGTCGTAGAAAAACATTCCTTAGCTACCAACATTGCCTTTTGTGTGTTACCCTAGGGAAAGAAGATGAAAGCACAAGCTCTGTGGCTGCTGTTTATATCTTTTGTTTTTACATGACAAAACTACAGGGTCTTCTACAGCTAGACATCCTACACAATCCAGCTATAGCATCAGGCGTTTCACAGTGTGGAGGCAATTTTATTTCCCTTTAATAGGTTAGATTTAAAAAAAAAAAAAAAATTGAGACTGCCCTGTTATTTTTCCATAACATCCTGACAACTGTAAGCAGTTGAGGTACTGAAACCTAACAGTCAGTCTCAGCTTACATGGGAGTGAACAGATGGCAAGACATTCACAAAAGGTAGCCAAACTCAGAAACCACTTTATCCTTCTCTGCCATACTCTGAATATGGTTCCATATCTTCATATTTGCTTGTAGGAGAAAGAGCTAAGAAATTTTAATGGAATTTTCCTGAAGTTATATAAATGAAACTATCATTAAAAAATTTCAGCTTTGACAACTGGTCTGCACATGACTGAGTCAACATGATACTGTCCTGCAGAAGTCAACTGTAAACGAGCTCCCCTCCCTTACCACAGGTAACACATAATGCTCATCCAATACAGACTGGGAGTCTGGCAACTTTGTCTCAAGCTCTTGTAGCAAGGGAACGGAATCCCAGCAAAAGGATCTGAGAAATGAGAAACACAGTCTCTGGGGTGGCCATGCGTAGCAAACAGTTTCTGAGATGACCAAGCCACAATTTCTTGGTTCTTAGTTGTAAAATGTATTAATTCTGCTATTAAATATTATTCCCTGAGTATGAAAGAGTTGTTCAATATAAAAAAAAAAGAAATGTCCATGTAAGTTTCAGTTTTCAGAAAAATCATGCCTACATCTCCCCTCTGAAAAGTCAAAAGCTGGCAACACTTGAATGTTTTATTAACCTAAGTAATTTACCATATACAAGAAGAAATGCACCCAATAAGAACATAGTTTCTTCTGTATTCATTCAGTTCCTTCTGCTTCCTATCTTTTCCAAAAAGGTAGCCAATATTCCTTGCAGATGTCCCAGACTGCTATATTAACTTTTCAATGAAGCCATCTACAGAATCTTCCACTTAAAACATTCTGCTTTTTAAGTCCAAAATTACTAGAATTCCTCTCTTAAACTGGACTGGCTATATAAAATCAATACCATGAAAACTTTGCTTCTCATTTAAGGTATTCCTCTTAAGGCATTTTATAACTAGTGCAAATCAATAATTTGTACAGAGTGGATACAGGAAGTAAATCCAGCAAACAGCTCTGTTACTATGCATTTTATTTCTTAATTAGCACTTTTTCAGTTTTTTCTTGCTAACACCATCTGCCTCACAAGGTGTATATACAGCTAGACATTTTGGTAGTAAGTGCACATAAAGAGGTTATGCTCAAGCACAACCCAAGTGTTAGACCAAGCCTTTCTGAGTGCTATGATGGTTTTATCTATTATATAATAGTATGCTTTTTTCCCTCTATTGGCTTCATTCAGTACATGGCAGGTATTACTCACTGAAAAACTATTTCAGTATTTTGTTTCTTCCTAATAGTTCATGTGAGATGTGATGCCTAGTCAAAGAACTGAAGACAGAATTATTAATTTATTCATGGGTTTTCTTATGGCACCCATAAGTAATTTGTCCAAATCTTCATAATGAATATACTTTGACAATTCTCCTGTGAAATCAGATGGTATCATAATATTACCATCAGATTCATTCCTCTACAGATGAGGAACCCACATGGGGAAAAAGGTGAAAAACATCTACTGATTTTTAACAGCCAACTTGAGATGCTAAGACCTCATCTTGTGGAATATTGAGCATTATATTTAGCCAGTGATGTTATTATCTGACAGATGTACTAGGATCTCTCATTTTCAGTATGGATCACTCCTGTAAGACAAAGAAACACAGCATACTTACAGGTTCACAAATGTCTCCTGACAACACCACTGAAGTTCAGAAATTTTGGTTCACTTGTGTTTCTGAATTCTTGCACATGAGATCATTTAAGAAATCTTGAGTCACAATCTGTTTATTCCCCTTTTGTTAAACCGCACTGAGTGCATTTCCTAGCAGCTCATTCTTGTTTCTTCACTTGGGTGAGAAGTCTGAAGTGGCCATGCTTGCTGAGATCTCCACCCAGCCAGTCTGGAGCTTGGCTACCTACCTCTGAATTTCTCATGGTGTCACAGATTACTCTGTCATTCTCTGCCTGACTGTCTTGGAGCCACAAGAGAGTGAGGATACAAAAATACTTCCTCTAAATTATCATCAAACTTCAATACACATATAACAATGAAGAATAGAAAATGGAGGAAAAGTACTAAGCAGACCTGATTAGGAATCATCTTAGATCAAAATAACAAACATGCCCATCTTCAGACTGAAGACTTCCTCTCTCACAGATATTTGGAAGAGTATTTCCAATTAACACCAAATAGCTGTCCTTGCTCTAAAGAAAGGGGCACCTGCACTCCTACATTTATGTATGAAGTGCTCTGTTTAGTAATGTTTTTGTGAGACATTGAAACATTTTAAAGAATATAATTTTTCACCCTACTGCCCTCTACTTCTGTGAAACCTCTGCAAAAAAACAGAACTAGCCTTGAAGCAGACACTTGGAATGGAAAAAGTTTCAGCCTAAAGGGCCAAAACTTGGAAGAATAAGAGTTACACAATGTAAAAGCTTGTGGTGGCCCTAATGGCAATGGTACCATTGTTCTAAAGATTTTGCTCTTGTTCTTGAACCTATAATTTGGTTAATACTGTTTTATTCTTTATTCCCCAAACTCACTTCAGAACCACTATTTGTTCAGAACAGAAACCTTTTAAGTTTATTTCTGTTTAGTTTCTAGCAACTACTTTTCAAGTTTGACAGAGTACTGAAATCACAACAGGGGAATATTATAAGGAGGAGTAAAGAAAGCTACTCTGAGATGGAATCATCTCCTAAATTTTAGGCCAGTCACACAAAATTGTTTGCTGTAGAGTGACTTACTAGATGGCTCCCTCACACATACTGCTACATAATTGTTGCTAACTCTACAATGAAAAAATCTGAACTGAAATTGCACAGGGCTTTTTCAAAGCATCTTACAATGTTCACAAAATTACTACACTATGTACTGCCCAGAATACAAAGATAACTTGCCAGTTTAGGGAGAGAGTCAAAAATATTCCCACTTATTACTTCCTCTGCTATGTGCCTATCTTTTGTTTCTTCCACTGTTGTACGTTAAGAAAAATGCTATTAACAATGGGGAATGTTGAAGGCCTCAGACCTCCCACTTTCTCTACTGGTAAGAAAAGTACAGAAACAGCTTCTCTCATCACGACATTTTTAGCCTCTCATTAAGTTAGTCTTTTGACTGTTTTGCACCTTTCTGTAACCTAATAATCAAACTGATCAGTATGATTTGGTCTGTCTGTACACCTCAGGAACAGATGGTATCTACATATAAAAAAGTGGAGCTTTGGTTTGTCATATGTCTTCTAGCAGGTGCTATGTACAGATCCAAGGCAGTAACAGACTTAACAGGTAAGCTGAAAATACTGATTGCTGACTTGTAAAGCACCTCTGTAAGAATATGCAGTACATATACAACTTAAGAATTTGCTGTGCTGTGACTCTAATGCAATATTTTAATTCCACAATGTCCTTGTGCTTCAACAAGGACATCAAAACACCAATGGAAATATCTTAGATACAAAGTAAGTTTTGATTTTTACTATATACACAAGGAAATCTCATGAAAACAGTAGGAAGTAACTAGATCTGTTTCTGGAACTGAATTTTGCCTCTCTAAGACTAAACAGACATTCCATGCTAAAACAGCATGCAGCAGAAAACAAAGACTAACTAGGTATAACAATCTGAGGGCTATCTGACTTTAATTTTTCAATTTAACCAAGAGACTTAAAAGCAGAGATCTCTTTTATAACCTGAATGACAATAACACTTAGCTAGAAGTGTAAAGTCTGAAAAAGACACAGAGTAGTTCCAGCTTATAACTGATGAAAGTAGAACCATTCCCAGATTCTCATATAATACCTGAAAATAGTTCAATGTCCGAAAATAAACAAAATGTCACAGATATATGGGAGAAAAGAGATGTAGAATCCTCCAAAAACAGGTAAAGAATATTCACAGAGTATTCAGAGATGATCCTTCCATAAGGATCATTGAGTCCACATCTTAGGTAAATGGCCCATAGGGTGATTGAAGTCACAACCTTTGTGCTCTTAGCACCATGCCCTAACCAATTGAGCCAAACTCAGGGTACAAATGAATTTAGAGAAGGAATTCTACAGGATAAGATCTTTAAAAAAATCTGTACCCAAGATACTTTCCTTTTACAGAAGCAAACAAACACCCCACTTACCTTGGTTTGGTTGCATATTCATGTTTGGTCTGGGCCCATAGTTGCCCATTGGCTGACCCTGGCTCATTGTCATCTGATTCTGCACTGGCATGCTCTGTGACGATGGCACTGAGTGATTATAGCCACCCATGGACCCATGGCTACTTGAAGGCATATTCATGGAACTGTTTGTCATATTGAGTTGGTTAGGTCCAGGTCCTTGCATAGGCATATGGTTGGGTCCTTCAGAAAGAAAAACAGGGAAAGAAGTTGTACATTAAGCATCATAAAAGCAGGTGAAAACAGTCACGCTGAATCACAAAACTAAACAGAAGTCATTAAATACAATTATATGAAAATAAATTTAAAATACAGTTTCCATGTGATTTCCTCACTTTAAAAATAAGAAAGTGAACAACAAAGTTCATCTCTACTATGAAATACATTTTCTTTTGTTGAGTAGCTAAAGCTACTGAAACAAAGGTGAATTATTATATAGCTCATCTTCTATCCACATCATGCACAAAACTAGTCTTTTTAGTACTTGCACAACACAGCCTGAATTTCATTCTGAATGGGACAAGACCAGTGTAACAGACAGCTTGATAACTCCATCAGAGCAGTAATTGTTACAATGGCTGTAGTATTTCTGTGTATTCCAATAATCCGTGCTAGCGATTTTTTAAAAGTAGTAATTATTATTACTTTTAAATGCAGGTGGTATTAACATTTATATGGTATAATTACATAGAATCATAGAAATGTTTTGGTCGGAAAAGATCACTGAGATTGGCAAGTCCAACAACAAATTTAACCCTGTGAAGTCCACCACTAAATGCTAACTTAGGGTAACTTTCATTCAAATGATTATACAGTTACCCATAGAAGAAAGACAAGGTGACAAGCACTCCATGGATCACTGATACAACAGCAAAGGCTTTCATGGAAAACCTGTGGGCCAAACTCATCCTTCTACAGAGCTGTTTTAATGCCCCTGTAGATAAAAATCTAATCAAGAGTTATTCATGACATGAAGACAACTCCTGAGTTTATCTCCTGCATAGGAATGAGAAAAAATCTTTGTGGTAAGACATCAAGACTTTTTTTTTGATAGTTAGATCATGACTTTTTTTATAATGACATTCAAATGGAAAGCATTTAGTGACCTATGATGGCAAACACATCACCTTTGCTGTGAGTATGTAAAAGAATAACCTTGGAAATCAGAGAAAGGTGTGAAGAAAGGAGCAAAGGGAAAACATTGTTACAGACAATGCACTGCATCTTTTCTACTTGTAAATAAGGTGGAAAATTTCAACCCAACAGAAAACCAATGCTTTTAATTTCGAATGGACCTAGCACTGCAGTGATTCAGATAGTATGAAACAATGTAGAATAAAAATTGCTGAAGAACTATTTAACATTTTTGATCATACAGGATATAGCCAATATTCTGCAACTGTATTTGCAGATTACTAGAGTGGGGGATCATGACTGGAAGGACAGTCTCCAAATTATCAGTTCAACTTGTGAAGATGCAAAGGAAAAGCAACTTGTTCATATACCCACAAGCCAACATCTTTTCACCTTTTATTTCCCTTCTTCCTGGCAACAAAGGTTGAATTTGGACTATTCTCTGAATTCAATCTACTCTCAATGGGTACTTTAGCAAGTTTGACATTACAATATCATTTGGTCAGTTTACTCATTACTTTAGGTGGAATAGGTGAACAGCTACTAGAACTAAAATTAGTAAGAGGTAGGACTCGATATAAGTAAGAAAAGTAAAAAAAAGTAGATGAAATGCATGGATTATGTCCATGACAAGCACCACAAGACCTCATGAAAATATGTACAACCGGAGGACATGACAGACTAGGTTAACTGCAAACAAGGCAAATGCTGATATGTACAGATATTACTAAGATGCTGCTGTTGCTAAACATGCCACAGGTTTTTTGTTAAGCTAGAAAAGTCTAAGAAGAGGAATCTGAAAGAAACTACACTAGTAGAGCTCTAGGAAGGTACTGATTTATATACATATTTCCCAGTGAAAATTTAAAAAAAAAAAAAGAATCACACACATTCCCCTCCCCTGCCTTCAGATGCAAACAGCTCTTAAGTCCTTGGCTAATGAAAAAACTGCACTAATCTAGGGCAGAATGAAGGCAGAAATAAGGACACAAAGAGCTGCACACAAGGTCACAGAGACAATGCTAACTGACTGAAACAAAAAGATGCAGGAGAAAAAGATAACAATGATAAATGAACATGACTACTAAAGCCAAAGTGAAGAAACAGAGAATAAGTTAAAAAATGTGTTTATCCTCTTGCCCTTTTTAAGACACCTTACTGAAATAAACAGAAACCTATTTTGCCAAGGAAAGTGTAAAAGCTGAAAAGGTATCATACATGCAGTTAATTGTTCCTGCAAAACAAGGTGAGCAGAGATTGCTGAAATGTACAAAGGCAGGTCTACCACAAATACAGAAAAAGTCATTCAGTCAATAGGATTAAGTCCACAAGAGTACCACAGATGCCTATACTGCCCCTCTTCAATTCAACATTGCCTAATTCTGTAATAATGAGAACATGGAGACAGTTTATGAAAAAGTAAGCTTGTCTCTAACCATGAGCTCAATCATGAGTACCACTCTTAGGTAAATCTACAGCAAAGAAACGCTTCCTACTGTAGTGCCAAGCAATTACTACAGAGCTGCTGGAAGACTACTTTCCTAACTAAAGGAAGGAATACACAGGGCTACTGCCAGAAAGTTAGGGCCTGGGAGTGGTTTTGTTTCTTTCTGATTAAAGGAAGGCACTGTCAATGAGTTAGGCAAGCACACAGGGGAGCAAGTTTTCAAAAACTGGTAATGTAAGAAGCAAAATGAGAAAGGCAAAAATCATCACAAGAGATGACTTGAAAATATAAAACACCTTCTCTAAAAGGCAGGTTTAACTTCATGTCTCGGGTAATACTAAAACAGTGCTTTTTCTCATAAGAAAAAGCTGTCATATGAAATGTGAAGCATGTGTATTTTCTGTGGTCAAAATCTGGGGGTTTTAGTGAGAAGACAGAAAACAAGGATAGAGAAAAAGCTAAGACCATAGCAGGTGAAATCTTGCAGGTGAAAAACAATAACAAAACACTTTACATGCAATTTTTTTTATAGTTTGTCAAAACGCTTCACAGAATTCTCTTGCATTTAAGGACAAAACAATTTATTTTCTTTTTTATATGGGTGAGTGAAATAGGAAGAAGAGACTATGAATGAACTGTGAGTGAATTAATGAGGCATGAAGCATGTATCTCTGCTTTAAACTAACTGCTTTAAATGCTATACTTGGATAAATGTAATTAGATTTGTGTTATAATGAAGTTAGCAGAGCAACTGTCTATCCTGAGTATAAATAGAAGTCCTTTTTCTTCTTAATCACCTATGCACAGCACTTTACCTCCAAGAAACTGCAATCCAAACTAAATACATTTGAGACTACACTTGCAGGAAGGAAAGAAGATTTTGAGAGAACTTGCTGGGAACACACAAACACCTATGCTGTGGTTTAGAAATGCTATTCCCCTATAATTTACTGTTTTCACTAAAACACTCCAAACCACACACCACTTTGCTCACTCCGCTGTATCCCCCTTTCCTGTCCTCGGCTGGAGAGAACTGGAGGCACAAAAAGTAAAGATTACAAGTTGAGGTAAGAACAAATTAATAGAAACAACAATGAAATAAGAAAACGAACAGTAACAGCAACAGTATTAGTAACGGTATACAAGATGCAAAGGATTCACAGGCAACTGCTCACCATGCAGAACCCTTGAACAATATCCTGCAGGGCAGAGTAACCTCCAGGTCCTGGCAATGCCTCCTCCTGGCTACTGCAAAAATTAACCCTGTTCTGGCTGGAACCAGGACAACCTATTATTCAGGAAGGTCACCTACCAGTGCCACGACAAAGGTCAGAGACCCCTACAGCTAGTCTTACCTTTCAACTTCTTACATGTGAGAAAACAACATCAAGAAATCAGGAAGACAACTTGCCCCCAGCACATCTTAGCTCATCATCTCCTTCCAAGCCCAGATCGCCCTTACTTTGCATCACATAAACTCTAAGTAACTCTTCAGACAGCAGTTTTTTCAGCTAAAAAACACAATCTGTCACAGGTACAGGTAACACTCAAGTGTATCACCAGCTGAAAAAGGTTTGTCATGACTGTCTTCTCTGGCAAGAGGATACAGACACACATTTGTCAGGGGATGCAATTAAGGGCCCCAGAAGCACTTCAGGTTCTGTATTAACCAGGACACAAGTACAAGAAAAATTATCCTCTGCCCTTCAGGCAATGGGACAGGTCTATAGCAGAACTTTAAAATTACTCATGCCCTGATGATCACTAGGCAGTTCTTCTAATCTTCTCGTCAATCCTTCTCTTCAGCCAATACATAGGTCTGTGGAAGCCGCTGCTTCAATAATACCTGAAATCCTGAGCTGGAATTTTTAAGAGCCTGCATTCTATTTCTTCAAGGCTGGTCACTTGATATCAGTCCTGGATTCTCTTTAAGATTAGTGACTTTACCCCTTTTATACAGATCATCTCTGCAGATATTTAAGATTTTGTATCTGGTTTTCAGCACAGATGCTTATGTAAGCTCAGAGTAAGTGCCCTAAAACCAGAAAGCAAATGCATACACTGTAGAAATTATTAGAAATACATCTCTGTGAAATACAGAAATACTCACAAGCAGGTAAAATAACACACACTTGAAAAGATATGTGTAATTCAGCTATACACTTAACAAGATGATTCTGTTTCCCCTTTTCCAATGCCTACTTAGGAAATTATTTTAGCATGCCTATCCAGTGTTAGAGATGCCCTCATCCTAAGCTGTTTATCTTCACATCCTCAGAGAAAACTTCAAACTGAGAAGGAAAGAGCAGACATTCAAGAAAGGGAATATGTTGGAGGAAAGGCTAAATTAAAGCTTAGTTGGAAACTGTATTTAAGTATTTGTCTAGGTGAATACCAAAACAAAGCTATTTACCTTTCACATATTTTCCTAAGAGCTCTTTTCTTATTCTATCTAATTACAAAATATGTATGTTTAAGGAGTGACTTTTCTCCCCCGTGGCTCTACAGTGAAGTCATTATGCTCACATTGTGACTTAGTAATCCTTCTCCTTGGAAAAGATAACTATAATAACAATAATATGATTACACTTGAGGGTCAAAGAGACTGATTTTTGAGGGACAATGCTATTCTCCATGGGAACTGATGGATCTTAGATGGATAAAGGACACCATAATCAGTATATCTCTGCCCTAGTTAGGGAGCAGCGTATATTGCTCTTTACACTTCCAAATGCAGACCATGACCAACATGTATGATGAAACTAACTTTTCTAGATCTTTTATTGCACTTCTTACACATGGCCTCTGGAGGCTATTCAAACTACTCTTTCAGAAAACCCACCATTATCAAGTCCTTTTTAAGATTTGCACAGAAATTAGAGAATATGGTAATTGTTATATTTTTTACTTTGTATTAAGTTTTGCATAGCAATTACTGTGTTTGCTATAAGGAAGGTTATCCTTGACACTAGTGAGAGATGAATTTTCAAAGATCCTTTGACAGTAGTTTCCTTTCTTGAAAGTATCAATACCTTGAGGAGAGCTTTTGTATGAAAAGTTCCTCCATAACAAAAAAAAAAAAAAAGGAAGGTATCCTGAACAAAAGCAATCCTGGGAATGCAATTTTAAGCTGAAAGCCATTTCGCATGAAATAGGCAGTATGGTTTTACAAGTGGAAATTCAGGAAAATAGCCTCTATATAAAGAAGCATGCTCTTCCATTGCCTACTCCACTCTGATGTGATTGCTAAAGGGAATAGTTACCCAGAAGCCAGTATCGGTAGGTACAATGTGGAATTTTATCATCCTCTTTCTCAGCTTTGTTTCTGTCTTCCCAAATACTTTTCTTTTTATTACAAAACAGGAAGGCATAGAAACTGACTTAAAATTTACACCTAGAACAATAATCTGGGGGCCATTTCTTTACAAATCCCTTACGATTCAACACATCCTCAATAATAAAGAACACAGGAGATTAGTGGATGCCGTATAAAAGCAATCTTTATTTCTTTTAAACCTTTACCCAAATCAGAAACAGCCTCTTTCAGATGTATCTATTTTATTATTATCTAATTATTTAGCTACAATGATTTCACATTATCTTTTTATGGAAGGATTTGTGTTCGCTCAGCCACAGGCCAATACCTTTCCCCAGTAAGCCCTCTAAAGCCAGCTGTACTGCATGGTTTCAAACAGACTAAATTTAGCCAGTTCTGTTCATCAGAGGAATGCTGTGTGTCAGCTACATCAAAGCCCAAGGGCAGCCTGATAAACACTGAATACAGGTCACGTAGCTCTGTAGCTAACAAACTCTAAGAGAGCTTGTACTCGGGGGCATTCAAAGCAGTTTTGTCATCAACAATCTAGTATCCCTTGAGCCCCCATGTCGTTTCAGTTGCCAGGCAACGCTGGTGTTAATGTCTTAGAGGAGAAAAACTTACCAGGCATCTGGCCGTTCATCTGGTTCTGCATGTGTGGTGCAGGAGGGCCCCCACCTACCATACCATCTGAAGACATGTTGTGCGAGCGCGGCGGTGGGGGAGGGCCGCTCTGACTCATCCCGCCCGGACCCATAGGCATATTCTGTGTGGGTGGCTGCAAGGAGACAGTTTAGTCAAACACGAGGAGCAGTTAGTCTGACAAATATATTATATGTACATATGGTACAGCACTCGCCTATATTGTTCAATGGCGTATGAAAGAAGGCGCTGAAACGCATTTCTTTCTCTGGTATGTTTAACTCCTCCCAGCATTAATTCTGGCAAAACATTTAACATTTTCATCAATTTTACACGAAGTATTACATGCAGGCAACACCGCAGCACCTTTGAGCACCTCTTTAAAATAAAGAAAACACAAATCAATGCCTCATTAAGAAATTACATCTGAACAGTTTAAGATTGCTGGAGTCACTCCCTCACACACACACAAAAGCTTTCATTCAACAGAGAAATAAGTCTTCACTGTAAGTCTCTCACATCAACAATTTGCTGCTGTTAACAGACCTTGCACTGGGACAAAACAGGTACAACATGAGATGAAAGCCTCTGAATGCTCATAGACCAGCAAAAAATTTGCACCTGGGTGTGGTAAAACGCTAGCAATCTCTTCCCTGCTCTCCCCCAAAGCGATGAAGGCCTGGTTCATAATTCTGTGCCAAACACCCCCTACAGACTGGAAGCACATTAGTGCTGGCCTCCAAAGGTCCAGAGACAGCTGCCTAGAAAGGATGTTTTTGGCAAATTTCCTAATGAAATTGTGAGGAAAATAACTGAATAACCTTGAGAGTTCAAAGAGGGAGAGTAAGAAAAACAATAAATACAAGGGGGAATTTACTAGTAGGTTCTACTCATGGCAATGTAAGGAGACACAGCAACAGCTAGTAGCCAGCTTTGTTTTCCTCCTAAAAACACCTGTGAGACTCTACGATCCTCCTCACATACCTTAGCCAAGCACTTTCAGGGGAGTAAAAATCATCTCAATAAGAGCAAATTCCCGGCTCTCTGGCTTTTGAGGACTGTCTACAGGTTATAACTATTCATGAAAAACCCTCCCTGTGAGACAACCACATGTGCATTTTTCACCATTTCTCCTCAGAGACAGAACCAAGGGGTGAGCCCTAAGTTCCTGTCTAGCCCTGTTCCCGCTTATGCCTCTATTCATCAGGTTCATAAAGACACAATACAGTAGTATAGAGTAAGGCTTTCCCAGTGAGCATATGTTGGAGATGGTAACAGTAGGGTAACATAGACACACACACATATCCACTAGCCAGGGGAGAGGAGTGAACAGTAGTAATTTGGTGTCTCAACATTTCTTCAAATACCTCAAAGCAGGTATTATTTTCCCTGCAGTACTTTAAAAAATACCTCAGGAAATCAGTGACAGTTTTTTTTCCCCCACAGGAAGAAGAAAGGAGATGAAGAAAAATACAAGAAATTAGGCAAATTCTCTTATTAAATTCCTTTCATTCCTCCATGATGAAGAGAATGACTTTTTATAAGCAAAGTTCCTTCCTCAGCCTATAGCAGAAGTGGCAGGAGGTGAAGAAGGTAAGAGTGAAAGGCTCCTCTCTGAACACTGTGACTGAAGTGCTGCACAATTTCACTTGTTCTTCTTCCACTAGTGAGCAGCCAAGGCAAGGCTGCTTCACCTCAGTTAAGTCTTCCGTCCCTTTACCTTCAAAACTATCATCCTAATTTTACATCTAACAGAATCTAGCAGAAATTATCTAAAAGTTATATACAAAGAAACAAACAAAAAAGAAAACAAAGAGATTATTTCAATTTTTATTTGGAAAGTATGTTCAGAAATACTACTAAAACCAACACACTTGGCAACCTCCACACGAACAGTCAGAGCCCAGAGCGTGTCCCACGTCAGACTCAGAGTAGTCCCATGCCAGGAAACTGAGAGCTAACACAGAAACCATCCAAGCTGAAATGTTTTCAGAATTAAAATTAACTTCAGTTCTAAGTATAAAACATTAGAAAGTCCAATGAAGTACTAAAGAAGATCAGTTCATACCTAGGTTTTAGCTATCCTGTATATGACATTGTACAAACATGGGCATGCCCTTATCTCTGCAAAGACGGATGAAAAAAGCTCCAAGGATTATTTAGACAAAACTATATATATTCCAACTCTATTTAGTCTGAAGTTTTCAAAAGAACTATCCTTCAAGAAAAACACTGCAGTTATCAAAAAGACAGCATGAGAGAGTATGGACATGCAAGGACAGGGAAGAAAAAGCTTTAAGGACTTTAGATACAAAAACCTGCAAGAGACTTCACAAACCACAGGGAATTAAGAAAACTGAGGGAGCAACTAAAAACACTCAAGAAGGTACCACCAGAAAGTAATTCATCAAGAGGAGCTTCTGGATATGGAAACAGCCCAAAAACCTGTGTGAATCCATATGAGGATTCTTGAAAATAATGCAAGAAAAAGGTTCATGCTGCTAAAAAATTTCTATCTTCCATTACAAGAAACTACCCTATCAGATGACTAGAAGGTAGAGCAACACTGTACCTCTATTTATAAAAAATGTAGTAGGACCAATTATAGGAATTATGAACCTGTGAGCCTTGTTCTCTGAACTACAGGTAAAATGATGAAAATAATTAAATATCAAATTCCAAGGATGATAAAGCTGAGTTAGTAAAGTGTGAATATAGTAAAGTCAAACCTTTCTAATTTACTAGATATAATTTTTAAAATACATATTGAACCACCTAGCTGCATAATTAACAAATACATCTTAACACAAGTTTTTTGACAAAGCCTTTTGGAGCAATAACAATGTCCAGCGGCACTGATCAGAAATTGCCCAAAGCAAGGTTCATGAACTTCAAAGAGTAAAGGAACATACAGAGGTCTCCTGGAAGTATTTTAGTAAATGTCAACATGTGAAGCTACTGTAATTTTACTGAAAATGTGGAAGAAAGATTAAGCAGAAGGTGCCAAGTGATGTGGATAAAAACATGGCAATTATACTGAACTGCAAACCACTTTCTTAAAAAAGAGGAAGCTCCTACTGTCATTAATCCAGAAAAAAAAAAGAACAAACAAAAAAGAATTGACCACAATCCGGACAGTTTGGTGGAGAAAAAAAACCAAACCAAACCGAAAACACCAACAAAACAAACAGAAAACTCAAAACCTCCTACAGTCTATTAATAATACCTGTGGTCACTTTCTGATTATCTTCAGTAATATCCAAAGTAAGGTCGAGTATTAAAGAAAAAAATGCCAGTGCATTGGATACCATAACGCACATTCAATTCGGGCAAAGTAATCTCAAAAAGATACTGTAAAAACAGAAGGATTCTAAAGAGAGGCAATTAGCCATTAAAAACTTTCAATGTTTACACCCTAAACAGCAAAAAGGTTAGGTCAGGTTTGTTTTTTTTTTGTTTGCATATAAAGGAAGATAAAATTAGAGGATATGACAGAAATACAATTTAAGGTATGATACAGACAAAAAGTAGATCATCCAATTCATGGCTTAACAAGAAAGAAAACCTCAGGAGAAAAGTCAGTAAATTAAGGAATAACATTAAACATACAAGACACCCCATAAATCACATAAAACTGAGGTATTCACCAACACAGTACACCAGAACTAAGTTTAAATAAGATTAAAAGATAATTATACATATATGCAATAGAAACATTTATATAGGACATTATATCGGATATTTTAAAAGAGCATTACAAGTCTTTTTGTCAGATCATAAACCAATCACTACCTGATAGTAATTAAAATGAAAAGTCTCCTGCAGATATAATTATTCCCCAGTGAAATTCCTCCAGAGTATTTTTCTAGTGGATGCAGACAGAAGAAAACAAGAAAAAATTGTTTTAAAATGGCAACTTCCCGATTTCTATTGGACTTGATCCAGACTTTTATAGATAAACTTCTTTAAATTAACTTTAATTTTAAAAAACCCCACAACAACAAAAAAAACTCCATCCAGCTACATCAACTAGATTATTTAACCTTTTTTGCTCTTTACAGATGTTAAGAAAATTGACTGTCCCCAGGAACATGCGCTACATATAGCAAAGACTTTTTAAAAAGCAAAATGATCACACAGTATTCAAAAGAAACACCCCACCCTTTGTGAAAGAAAAGCTACCCAAAATGAACCTTAGCCATTAAGCCTATATATGAAGGGTGAAATGACATGCAAACATCGTTAACAGAACCAAAGGAAAGGCTACTTCCCTCCTTTTGCTGGATGTGTAACAAAAAGGAATGAAAATTAAAATCACTGCTGATTTTATTCCCTAATTATGTAATAGAAAATGTTACACATTTTACTATTGGTAAAAAGTAAATTAAAGACTTAGAAAATGTTAGATACAGCTTCACTTGCTAAACACTAACTTTTGGCTCATTTCCCCAAACACAGAGATTACACTTATAACCGCTATGAGCATTTAAAATTTATCAGAGCATGAAAAAAAGTAATTATAAGCTATTTAGTGCAACTCTGGAAATCTGAACGGGAAGAAGACTGAAATTGACCCAAGAGTTGTAACCAAAAAAAAAAAATAAAAAAATTGGGTTTTAACTGACAATTTCTAACAAACAAAATCCTACTAAATCCAAAAGTTATTTGAAAGCATGCATTAAAGACAACAGACACATGGCATTGTTTTAGAGGATTTTCTTTTAAATAATAAAACAGATCAAATGCAAGATTCAACAATAAAATCTCCTAGGGTGGAAGTGTGCACCTGAAGATGGTTAAGATTTTTTCTACCACCACCTGCAGGTTCAAAGACTTGCTTATGGAACATCTATTGCTATAAAAAGTGAGGTGGAATACCAACTCAGTCACCAAAAAAAAAAAAAAAAGGCAAAAAACCAGCAAATACTATTAAGAACATTAAAACACAATATTGCTAATCAATACTACTAGTGATAGATATTTAAACTACACTATCAAAAATACAGTTTTCTTGAAATGCTCTCAGAATAACAATTAAAAGTTATAGGAAATGCAAACATAAATAGCCTTCTTTTCTTTCCAAGAGAAGCTCTAACTCAGGCTTTAATCAATCATCTTTGTTTTCAATTCTCAAATACCATTTTCTGCAAAGCAAAACACCCCTTCCTGGGGGTACTCTGCCCTGCTCATATCACATTGCTAACATCACAGGACCTGTCCCAGTCTCAGAGAGCAATACTCTGTTGATAGGCAGTGATGGCACCTGTGGAGTACTGACTGAGGTGTCAGACTGGGAAATAAGATCGTAAAGGAATACGGCTTTGAGATTTGAAAGAGTAGAGATTTAATTGGGTTACAACTCTTCTTCTACAAGGTACAGGGTATTCTACTACTGAGTGTCTTAAATGAAAAAAATAAAGACCCTGTATCAATTCTCAGTTAGTGTAACTATTTGGGGGTAGGGAGAATTTCTACAGGAAAAGCATTTACAACCATGTCTAAAGAGTTAATTATAAATGTAATTTATGTTCTCACTCTTCAATTACCAATTGTGATGCTTGGAGTAAGGAACTCTAAATTTAGAATGACAACCAGTTTACATATCTTGATTTACATCAGTATCTTCAAAAATCAGGGAAATTCTGACAATATTTTAACAAATGTTAAAATAGTGCATAAAGTTTTGAAGAGAAAATTGGAATCTGTAATTATTTCAAATTGCATATGTCACTGCATAAAAATATTTAATTGTCCAACATTTTAAAATACAAAATTTAACCCTAAAATATCTGATGTCCTCTTAGTAATAGTTACTCTGATACTTTAAAAATAATACCCCAAAAATTCTCTGGGGGTTTTAGGAGAACTAAAAATTATTTAAATCAGAAATTTAAAAGACTGTATGAATTCATATGGGTTTATTATAAGTGACCATAACTAAGTTAATTGTGGATATTAACTCAGGGATCACTGAATTATAGAAACTAGACAGCTTCTGAGGTTCTCTATAACTCCTCCATAAAATGCAGTTCCTATCTGTCCTCAGAAGCTTTGCGTTCCACAGCTCTTGCCTATTTTGCTTTTAAGATAGTTTAACGTTTGGTCTGATATTTACAGGTTTTTCTTGCATTTGGTAGCCTAAGAGAAAAAAAACCCACTTCTGTTCTCACTAAAAGGCTTTATATAGACTCAAGTAAAGCAGAAAGAATCCTGCAGAACCCTCACAGCAAGGCATTTGGGAAAGACCAAAACCATACAGACTCTCCAGCTACATTACCAGACTACCTGGTACAGCTCTCAGGAAAGTGCCTACAGTTGAAAAGGTATTTACTGTGCAGATACTGCACCATAGAGAGGCAAATCACATCTTTGAGTATGAAAGAATTACACTTTAGAGCATACTCCTCATTCAAACTGCCAGTGATATTTACTGATTTCTAAATCAGCCACAGAAGTTCACAGGCAATAGACGTAGTTTTCTGTGTACAGTGCACTAGCTCCCCGTGTGGACACACCTGATTAACAATACATGCAAAGTAGCTTACAGAACTTAGAGTGATCCCCTGGTTTAAAGTGGCAGTGGGCTCTGAATTCACTCCTAACAACTTAAATTCCCATATTCATTTTTTTCTTAGAGTAGTTGCTAGGTTAAGAAGCTCCCTCCAGCAACTCTTAATTTCCAACAGCACCCTTTCAACTTGTGCCAACACAGCTGCCTTTTTCTCTTTTATAACATCTTAAGAAATTATGATTTTTTTTCAAAACTATTCAACATTTAATCAGAGCAATTTTTCTTCAAAATCCAAGCTCCAGTAATGACTAAGAGCTCCCTTGCCTCTTGACAGGAAAAATTCGACCTTCCTTTTGCTTTATTCTCTATTAATTCAGTTAACAAATAGTTGAACTTGAACTGGGCATGGACTTGAGTTCTGAAAGTCTAATGCAGAGTTATACACTATACTGCACATATCAGAAACAGATTTTCTGCTATGCTACCTGTGCTGATTTCTGCTAGGAGTTGATTTTCCTCCCAGTATAAGGTGCAGTTTTGGATTCAGAAAAATAATGTTGATAACACACTGATGTTTCAGTTGCTGCTAAGCAGTACTTACTCTTAAGCAAAAGATTTTTCATTATCCCAGGCTCTGCCAGCAAGGTGTGCAAGTCAGGAGGGAGCATGGCAGGGACAGTGGTTCCAAACTGGCCAAAGGGATAATCCACCCCACAGAGCATCAGACTCAGGCTGGGCACTGGTCTGTGGTTTTACTGTCGCATTTTTAATTACAATCATTATCTTAGTGTAGTATTTCAATTATTTTATCCCATAGGTTTCACCATTTTTTCTGATTCTCCTATCCAGCCCACTGCAAGGGGAAGGAAGGTGTGTGGGGTGACCAAGCAGCTGCATGGTACTTGGTTGCCAGCTGGGGTTAAAGCACACCACCACTAGAGCTATCAAACTTTCCCAGGCATTTGGTACATAACTGGACAAGAATCTCATTAATTTAGGATCCCTCTCATCATCAGTAACAAAAGTTTTATTTCAAGTAACAAAAGTTTTATTTCAAGATTTTATTTTAAAGTGTGAAAACTGAGCCATATTTTTATTCTCTGGATGCCATCTTGCTTTTTTTCAAGAAAAGCCAAGTCAAGGTAATTCAATTAACATTTATTTTAGACAACTTTTAGGTTTAAAATAAAGGCTACTAAAAAACCAGAGAGCACAGCTCAATTCTTAAGATTCCAACATTTTTCTACAACTACATCACAAGTACATTAAAACCATAGATTTAACATTATCCCTTTGAAAAATAGTGTTTATATGAGAGTTTTCATTGTTTGAGTGAAACCACGCATATATTGAAGATTCCTATTTAGCCTGCAGAGCTCCACAACTCAGAACCATTAAACATCATCACTAACACTTCATGAAAGCTTGGCTTCAAGGTAAGTTTTGGAAGTATTTTATTATTTTGTGTACAGGCAGTGGTTGCCTTTTGTTTTGGTTTGGGAGGTTTTTTGTATTAGTTTGGGAGGGTTTTTTGTATTAGTTTGGTTTGTTGTGGTTTGAGTTTTTTCCTATCTCTTGAACCAGTTACTTTGGAAAAAAACAGCATTTCAGTGCTTGTTTATATGAGGTGTTCATAAGAAGCAATCATCATCTTACAGAGAAGTATTTTATAACTAAAGTGGCATGGACTCTTTCTAATCTTTGTGACAAGTTTGGGAACAGCATACAGTAAGGGATTTAACAAGTCCCATAAAAAGCTTTATTTATGAAAGAAATAGCTCAAGCAAAGAAGATTTTTCTTTTTTTTGTAATTAAAAAGTTTATTAATAAATTAAAAATTTATAATAATTGAATAATTAATAAATAATCTCATAATATTTCCAATATTATGAAATTTAGAAAAACTAATGCAATATCCAGATTCTTCCATGACTTGGACACAGTAAGTTTTCTTGGAAGTCATTACACATACAGACTGTAACTTAGTACTTGGAAGAAACTGTCACTTTCAACATAAAAGAAAGCTCTATGTTACACAAGTGAGTAATAATCAGAAGCACTTATTTTCAACATCTTATTGAAATACACACCAGAATCTCATGCTCTGCATGCTGACAGAGTGTAAGAAAGAAAAACTTGGAAAAAAAAAAACACAACCCTTCCCATACTTAAAAAACCCCCAAAAAATCCCAAAACAAACCAACAAACAAAAAAAAACCAAACCAGAACAAAAAGCCAACAAAAATCACATACAAATATTCCCAAATAATTCCTGCAGACCTCAATATCTGCCCATCATAAAATGGAAAATTTCCCACTACGTACTAAATAAAGTGATGGTCATGGGTTATTTACTTAAAAATATTTGGCAAAATGAAGACACATAGAAGAGGGAGGATGCTCAATTGGAAAAGCTGGGGGTTTTATTTAGTAATCTTCCATGACTCTTTAAGGGCGCTAAAAAAATGCAGAAAAAGTAATACAAGATGCTTGTTCTGCAATTTGAAATTCTTTAGAAACACACACAGACAAAATACCTCACCACCACTTTAACTGCATCTTTGCTCTCTGCAGTTCAAGGACATCAGTATCTTGCTGTAGCCTCCCTTAAAGCAGCACCAGTGAAAAATCCCAAGAAAGCAAGTGTTGTGTTCTTCATGGTGCAAAAGCCCTTTTTGGGAAACTAGCTTATCTCATAAGGTGATGGTAAAGACTCTTGACTGCGATCCAAGAAAGAGAATACTTGCCACAACTCAAAAAGAGACAGAAAAAAGTTGTATCAGCTTCACATGTGAACTCAGTCACTGCTCTTATCCAGCTGGGAAGACACCACACAACAACCCTGCCCTTCCTAACGCTGCTCCTCACACAGCTGAGAAAAGACTGATTGACTCAAGAACCTGACTTTGTCTTTTAATGTGAAAAGTGTCTTACCCCAAAAGAAATAATTTAATACTCTAGCAGGCATACAAGACCACAGGAGCTTTGTTATGACACTGGATTTTCAGTTTTCCTAGCTCCCTTCACCCAGACTCTGCAACACTTGCTTCACCTGTTTCACCTTTCCACACTCCAGGTTCCTGTTATATAAACATTTCTCTGCCCAACACTGTTGGGTCACTACACTTTTTGTTCTCTAAGGCAATACCAGAGTTTCAGAAACAACATCAGTCAATTCATTAGAACAGTGAATTCTGAAAGACAAGGGAAAAGGTACAACAGTTGACTACAAGCATTTTTCTTAACAATATAAAGCATTAAGTGTAAGGAGCATTGTTAGAGGACACAGTGAAGTTCTTGTAAGATTAATTTTTGCTTGTATTAAAAATTTCAATGAACCTGGTCTTTTATGTCTTTTGTTCATTGTGAATGATATCTGAACAGAAGCATTCTCTTTCCAACCTCACTAACACATAACTATTACTTTTTATTAAATGCTTTGAAAGTTGTGAAATTTCTTGAGAGCTTATTTACCTGATTAAAACAATAACAGGATAAAATTTAAACAAAAAAAGAAAATATAGTTTATTGGGAACAATCTTCCAGAAATTAATAGATGAGACACAACTCAACTTCAGAAGCTATCCAAACTCTAGGTTTCCTTTCTGTGGAAAGAAACTGCAATAGTAGTATCATAAAAATGATGTATTTTAGTATTAAAAATAGATGTCAACACACACATTATCTTGCTCTGTATTTAACTGTTACCATCCACACCTTGAATTTAGTAAGACTGACCAACTGGTGATAAACAAGCATGGTGAAGAGAATCATACTACTTCCAAGCTCCTACATGGAAAGCCAGTGGAGAAAAAGACTGAAGTAGTTCATCTTACATTGAATAAAGAAAGACAACATGACAGCTCACATGTTCCCAAATTCTGTTAGGTAAAATTTATTAGGAAGACAGAAAGGATTTAAAGAATATTTTCCTATAAATCTCAACAAAAATCATCTTGTCTGATTATGCTACATTTTGGGACAATCTTCAGAGATTGTAAGTCAGAGCATCTACATTTAGGTAAGACTGAAGATCTAAATTTCATTTAGTATTTTTGAAAGAAAACCCAAGAAGCTATCTTTATTCCCTTCCTCACCTGTCCAAAAGAGACCTTCTCTACCCACTCAAACACACACTATGCTATTTTCCTCAGTACCACAGAATATTCCTGACAATGAAGAGCAGAA
This sequence comes from Thryothorus ludovicianus, assembly GCA_013397245.1. Classification (NCBI taxonomy): domain Eukaryota; kingdom Metazoa; phylum Chordata; class Aves; order Passeriformes; family Certhiidae; genus Thryothorus; species Thryothorus ludovicianus. Next base: position 413,311 of record VZTB01017138.1, on the reverse strand, counting down.
ACACACATCTGTCCAGATCTGCAAAAGCCTTTCCCAGCCCTATCTTCATTTTCTTTTAAGAAGAGAATGCCATCACATTCAATTTTAACAACAGGTCTGTCCACCAGGGACTAGGATAAGGTCAAATTCATTTCCAGTTGTCATCAGAACCAGGATATGAATTAAGCCTCCAAAAATGTATTAGTTGAGGAACACACACAGCCCTCTTAAAGGTTTCTCTCCCTCCCCCTCAGCTACAAGCATGGATTTACAAAGAGAAACCTCTACAGGCACAACAGGTTAGACATAATGAAGCACTGTTTCTATAGTCCTCTAGGTACCAACTTGAAAGGATGCTTCGCTAGTAGCAATGATTGGAGAACACTTCTCCAGAGACCAAAGAAAAAGTAATTCAATTTCAGTTGGTGAAAACTAGTATCTAGAAATGGCTGTTTTATAGACATTCTTTTTAGCTTCATATTACAGAAATGAATCAAGACTATATTAATTCAAGAAAAGTCTTATTACCAAAAACCCAAGAACTTCCTTGTGTTACTCACAATGAACTCCCCAAGCTTTCTGATTAGCACAAAAAGCAAATAGATAGCAAGCTATTTTAATGCTGCTATTTCTTTTCTTACTGCTGCATAAACAATGGAAAAGTGGAAAAAATTGAGACATCTTATAAAATACAGAGCTCAGGAATACAGACTGAGAAAAAATTCAGACTAAAAAAAGATGGCAAGTAATATTCAAGACATGTTAAGTGATGCAGTCTTTCAAGGGCCTGTGGGCCCTTATTTCTTTCATATTATTATAATCCATCTTAAAAAAAGGTTGTTTTCCAATACAGGAGAAAGGCAAAGAACTTGAGACTCACCTAGAAGGTGGAAAAGCAGAAAAAAATTTACCCAGCCTCATTCCACTGGAGCAAGAGAATGGATGATATACCAGTGAACAATAAAAAGACAAGAAAAAAATCCCATTCCCCCATCTGTCCCTAATTTAAGAGGAAAAAGAGTACTGCTGTAAGAGTTGACTAAGAACCATACCACTACAGTTCTCAGTTGAGGGGAGAAAAAAAAAAATCTGTCTCTGAGGTAGACCAGATAGTTGAGCATTGCATATCTAATTCACAGAATGAGTCTACAGTTAAACAAGCAAGATCTAAGCAGTGAGATTACTCCAAACACAGCATGAAGAGACAGCATCATGTATTTACTGTACAGTGAATCAGACAACAAGTGTTTGGTTGGTTGGCTGGTTTTTGGCTTGGGTTTTTTTCTGTTTTTTTCCCCTTCAGGAACCCAAATGAAATGCACTACCTACTTTTATGTTATTTTGTACTTACTGCTGGTAGTAGAGACTGCATGTTCTGGTTGGAGTCAGCTATAGTGGCTAGGTAAACCAAGTTTGTATGCAGCATCTGCTGGTATCTATCAGAAGAAACAAAGCAAAACAAATCTTAATTCATAAATACAGTAACAACAGAATTTACTCTAATTCTACAAATGTAAAGAAAGCTACTTATGTAAAACAAGACTCCAGAGACTTACAAGAGTACCATTACTAGGAATTTTCAGCCTTTTCCTTCGCACTTATCTATTATCCAATCTTTCCCAATGTGTCCATCTTATCTGTGCTGATCTGTACTACTGTCTTGCTATGAAAAAAATCTAAAGCTAGGTGACACTGTTCTCACCTATTTCACTTCCTGCCTTAAACTAAATCACTAAAAGACACACAGGGAGTGTGTTTGTGTCTGGTGTAATTTCCACCACAAACACTAGAGAAACAGAGTTGTTTATTATGTCCTCATATTCAAGATATCATAGATTTATGTGAATTTTGACCCTATTTCATCAGGACCCCAAGCTTTTGAAGTTTGTTATGGAATAACTTTTTTGCTAGAGAATCACAGACCTGATTCTCAGTATCTAGCCCACAGTCACAAAAATAACCTTGAAAGCTGGAGCAGATTACAAGCACAGGCTTGCAAACAAAAGTAGTCCCTTAAACCTAAAGCACCTATTATTTATGATCCCCTTCCTATTCCCAAACTATCAGTTCTCTTAGCAAGGGACTAAGATGTCCCATCTGTCCATATTTGTCTGATTACATGGGTGTCATCATCACCTCATACCAGAAAAGAATAATGGGAAAATAACACTCCTTAACAATTCACTCCTTCAAGAGTTCCCTCAGATAACTCTCCAAAGGTCCAACTACACAGCATGTCCATGATGGATATTTTGGCAAGCCAAACTTCTAAGACAAGCCTGTTTGTTCTTGGGCAAGTGAAAAGCAGGTAGTTTTCACACATGCCATCAGGAAGCAGAAAGGTTCATTTTCCTACACGATTTCAAGAATTTTTCAAGCAAAACTACCTCTTTCCAACAATGTAATTACAACACAGAGGAAAAAGATCTTTGTTATATAGTCCTTATTTTTACGAGCATCATCATCACCATGACATCAGCTTGCAGAAGGCAAGTTGCAACATTTCAGCAACAGAAATGATACTCATGGAGCAAATAAAACACACCCAGCCCCAACAAAAATTATAAGTGTAGTATCTGTAGCAATACTTTTCTTCACAGCACAGTTTTGCTGTAAGGTAAGCTAAACAAACCAAGAATGATGATCTAGATGGCAATTCACCCAGTCCACAGTAGATATGGATTAAAGTCTTACTGAGAGCATTCAGAAGTCTTTCCCTTGTTCTGATAATCCATTATACACTGGATAAGATGGTTGTTTTCATCCAACATCTGAAACAATAAAGAAGAAGTTTGGAGTAAATGTCATGTTCTGTGTGAAAAGAACCTGAAGATAAGTTTGAGTCTTGAGTAATGCACCTCTTCTTAGTTTAAAAAAAAAAAAACAAAAACAAAGAAGTTGTTATCCAGAAAGTTTTACTTCACCAATTATTTACAGAACACTGTTTTGCCCCCATTTCCCTCCTCTGATTAGTTTCACAGGTTTTGGCTTAAGGGTTTCATAGCACTTCCATCAGCAGCTACATTTGTGATGGGCCCTGTTCAAATACCTATGCTGATTCTGCACCAAGTTCTTTGAAAGCTTTAAGGTTTCTGCATTCCTTCATTTGATTGCTAACAAGAAATTAATTTACAAGTCCATGCCACAAGTTTCCTTTTTCCTTCTAAAGCCTGGAACTGCATATAAACTTAATTTTTAAAGGCACTGAAATTGTTATTGATGAAAACTGAGCTGACCAGATTTCTTCAAAGCAAATGCACTGGAAAGCCGGGTGATATTAACAAGAAGAATCTCCAGCTGAGCTGCGTTTTACAAATATTTGGTACAATGGCACATTATGGTTTAGGAATGGTACTGCCCAATTTAGAGTTCCCACTGCAACACTCCAAACCATGCATCCCACTCCCCTCTGGTGGGGTGGAGGGGAGAATTGGAGGTACAAAAGGTAAAGATCACCAGTTGAGAGCAAAGATTTACTGGAAATAGTACTGAGATAAGAATCAAACAATAATAGCAAAAATACTAATAATGGAGGGTACAAGAAGGCAAATTATTCACATACAAGTGCTCATCACACAGACCCCTGGCAATACCTGACCACACCAAACTGTGTGACCCTTCCCCCATCTCCAAAAATTAAGTGAGGTGCTACAGAATAACCTCCCTGTCCGTGCCATGACCCCTCAGGGCTACTGCAAGAATCAATCCTGTGGTGGCCAGAACCAGGATAAATGGACACAGTAATCCATTACACTTCAGCAGTGTCTATGAAAATGAACATCTATTAATTCATTTTCTGACCAGAAAAGAGTAGTTCTAAAAATCATGTGAAATGGTCAGTTTCAAAACTTTCTACAAAAACTTCACTAAGTCAGAGTGTTTCAAGCACTGCAAACAGAATAAAAAAAAAACCTCAAAATCTGGTCTCCTAGAGTACAAGTGCTCAAACTCATCTTTCTAGCTCGTGCTCTGCACTCTGATCAAGAAAGATTCAGCAGAACCATGGCTAATCTGAGACACCAGCCAAGTTATCCAAGTCAACTTACAGAAATGGAAAATTTACTGCCAAATGCAAACTTTTGCATCAATTTACTCCTTTGCTTTCTCTCACTGGAAAGCTAGATTAGATCCCTTTACCCAGCTGCTAAATTTAACAAAACTAGCAGCATCTTGAAACATCCCATAGATTCTTTCCTTCTTCCATGGCTGAAACTCATCTTTCCACAAGGAAAGCACAACATCATTCCATAACCTTTATTTCCCTAACAAATTAAAAAAAAAAAAAAAAAAAAAAAAAAGCAAA